>SJXQ01010443.1:0-40522 GCA_006408695.1 Aepyceros melampus
CAAATCTAATGCAGGAATAGAAACTGAACACCTGTCTTATCTCTGTCCTTGTCCTGATGAAACCAAGTCTGTGCTCCTCTGCCCTCTTCACTGGGGTCGGGCGTGGGGGCAGGGGGAAAAGGAGCCCACAGAGGCTGCTGCCCAAGGTAGGCAGTGCCTGGAGACCCACAGCTCGCTGTGTGTGGGACTTGGAGAGACCCCAGGTGTGAGCTGCTGGACCGTGAGAGGATCCAGCCTCCCCCAGCCCCCTCCCAGACACGCTTCTTCATGTTCCACCAAATTTGCTGTCACCTGAACCCACAGCTTTATTTTCCAAATGTTTGCTCGTCCAGTAAATAAATGCTTCCATGCAGGAAGGTTAGAAATGAGTAGATATTTGAATAGTGTTTCATAGTTTATTTATATGATTAGTTTAAAATTACATCCTTTCTAAGCCAGCATGAAGGTATGGGGCAGGCAACAATTACAGAGTGACTTGTACACAGGTCTTCCTGGGTGTGTTCAAAGTGCTCACCCAGCTTGACTGTGTTTGTGTGAAAGAGGCAAATAGTTCACACGTGCTCTACAGACAGGAAAATTGAGGCGCAAAGAAAATAAACAGGGACGTCCCTGGTGGTCCAGTGGCGAAGACTCTGTGCTTCCAATGCAAGAGGCCTGGGTTTGATCCATGGTCAGGGAACTAGATCCCACACGCTACAACTATGATACGGTGTACTCAAATAAATAAGTAAATATAAAAAAAAAGAAAGAAAATAAATGAATTGCATATTGCCTCTAGAAAAATGCCAAGATCAGGCACAAGGTGAGCATTTTTATTACTGCTGCCATGCCCAGCTTCTGCAGCCATGGTCTTACTGGGATAAGGACCTGACCGTTGGCTTGGCCCCTCTGAACCCTGGGGTTGAGTCTGTCCTCCGGGCTACAGTTTGACCGACCAGGGAAAGTTAGTGCCCTTGTTCCCAAATATGGTCGTGGCTTCCAGCCAGTTACTTAATTTCTCTGACATCGATTCTTCTCACCTATGAAAATATCATCCATCTAATAGAGACTTCCTTGGTGGTTCAGTGGTTAAGGCTTTGCCTTCTAGTGCAGGATTCGATCCCTGGTCAGGGAACTAAAATCCTACAGGCCTTGTGGCCAAAAAACCAAAACATGAAACAGAAGCAATATTGTAATGAATTCAACAAAGACTAAAAATGGTCCACATCAAAAAAAAAATCTCTAGGATAAATAAGTCAATTATGTAAAAATCAAGGCTATGGTTTTTCCAGTGGTCATGTATGGATGTGAGAGTTGGACTGTGAAGAAAGCTGAGCGCTGAAGAATTAATGTTTTTGAACTGTGGTGTTGGAGAAGACTCTTGAGAGTCCCTTGGACTGCAAGGAGATCAAACCAGTCCATCCTAAAGGAGACCAATCCTGAATATTCATTGGAAGGACTGATGCTGAGGCTGAAACTCCAATACTTTGGCCACCTGATGCAGAGTTGACTCATTGGAAAAGACCCTGATGCTGGGAGGGATTGGGGGCAGGAGGGGAAGGGGACGACAGAGGATGAGATGGCTGGATGGAACTGTGAAGAAAGCTGAGCGCTGAAGAATTAATGTTTTTGAACTGTGGTGTTGGAGAAGACTCTTGAGAGTCCCTTGGACTGCAAGGAGATCAAACCAGTCCATCCTAAAGGAGACCAATCCTGAATATTCATTGGAAGGACTGATGCTGAGGCTGAAACTCCAATACTTTGGCCACCTGATGCAGAGTTGACTCATTGGAAAAGACCCTGATGCTGGGAGGGATTGGGGGCAGGAGGGGAAGGGGACGACAGAGGATGAGATGGCTGGATGGCATCACGACTTGATGGACGTGAGTCTGAGTGAACTCCGGGAGTTGGTGATGGACAGGGAGGCCTGGCGTACTGTGATTCATGGGGTTGCAAAGAGTCGGACACAACTGAGCAACTGAACTGAACTGAACTGAATGTTGTGCAGGGCCTGTGAAAGCTTTGCAAAAGGGGCCACGTGGCCTCTGGCCCCAGCCCCACCTGCCTTTCTCTGCTGAGGGGGCCTGGGGTCCTGCCATGGAAGAGGAACCCACATGGCCAGTTCTCTGCTGCTTTTAGTAACCAGGATGGCTGACATTTTCCAAGCACTCTGTATGGATTCGATGATTTAATTGCCAAACCACTCTGTGAAGAAGGGATTAGCATCACCCCTTCCTCGCCAAGGACATTTTTGTTGTTGTTCTTGTTCAGTCTCTTAGTCGTGTCTGACTCTCTGTGGCCCCATAGACTGCAGCACTCCTGGCTCCCTGTCCTTCTCAAACCCATGTCCATTGTGTCGGTGATGCCATCCAACCATCTCATCCTCTGTCATCCCCTTCTCCTCCTACCTTCAATCTTTCCCAGCATCAGAGTCTTTTCCAATGAGTCAGCTCTTCGCATCAGGTGGCCCACTTGCTGGAGCTTCAGCGTCAGTCCTTCCAATGCATATTCAGGGTTGATTTCCTTTAGGATTGACTGGTCTGATCTCCTTGCAGTCTAAGAGACTCTTGAGAGTCTTCTCCAACCCCATGATACAAAAGCAGAATTCTACAGTGCTCAGCCTTCTTTATGTTCCAACTCTCTCATCTGTAGATGACTAATGGAAAAACCATAGCTTAGGAGTTATCTAAATACTCTGGATATCAACCCCTTATCAGATATATGATTTGCAGATAGGTTGCCTTTTCATTCTTTTCGTTGTCTCAACTGTTCTTAACTTCCGAAGAAACTGTTACTAAAATTAAAAAGGTTTTTTTTTTGGTTGTGACATTTTTAACCACTTTGTTGAGGTATGATTGACTAAAGCTGTACATATCTATTGTATACCACTCCTGAGTTTGGTAATAAGTATATATCACATCAATAGTATCCTTTGATATACAAAAGTCTCAGCTTTAATATACTCCCTGTCTATTTTTGCTTTTGTTGCCTATTTATTATATGCCTTTTGATGCCATATCCAAGAAATCATTACCAGATATTGTCATGAAACTTCTCCTGTATTTTCTTCTAGGAATTTATAGTCTGGGGGTCTTATGTTTAGGTCTTTAATTCATTTTGGATTAATTTTTTATTTGGTGTAGGATCAGGATCCAGCTTCAGTTTTTTGAATGTGGCAATCTAGTTTCCCAGCACCTTTTGTTGAAGAGACTGTCCCAGAGCCATTAATTAGACCAAATGTTCAGACTCATGCAGTAAAAAATATTTTTTATCAAATTGTGGTGGAAAGTCACCATATTACGATCATTTAAGCAGATCTTCACAATCAATTAAAAATGGAAGGTTGAGCAAGTACTGGATGAGTCTGAATATTTGGTCTAATTATCTAGTTTTAATGCAGATTTTGCTTCCACCACAAATCATGCAGATTTGCTAAATAATCCAGTTCCACAAAGTAATTGCATCTATCTGTCTCTATAAACTTGATCTGTAGTTTATTTTCCATATCAATATTTTTGTCATGGAAAAGTCAAAAAATGCATGTGTCTATAATACATATATCATGTATACATCCCCACCATTTAGAAATAATCACTATTAATATTTAGTGTATAATATACCAAGCTATTTACAATGCACCTTTACACACATAAATGTCTTTAGCTGCATTGATAAATAATTGGAAAGAATCTATAGCAAAGTGTGTGTTTGTGCAAATTGGAATTATATTATTCACAATTCATTTTCAGTTAATGGTATTTCATGAATTGACAAAAAAAAAGTACGTAGACCTGCATTGTGGTTTCTAAAGGCCCACTCGTATTCCACAGCCTTGGGTCCACCACGGCTGAGGTCACATCTGCTGTTGGGTATGGGCCAGGCCTCTTGGGTTTTTTTCTTTTATAAGCAATGCTTGGTTTCTCTATTTACATCCAATTTCCCCCACTTGATTATTTTTTGAGGATAAATTTTAAAACATGAGATTACTGGATAGGATATAAACTATTCTATTGAGTTCTGATGGCCTGTTGCTAAATTGCCCTGTAAAGCAGCGGTTTGTATTCCCACTGCACACGTGTGCCTGTTTGCCTCGGTGCATGCCAACAGGTTCCCAATTTTCTAATTCAAAACAGTATATTTTCATTGCAGTTTGCATTTGCTTGTTAGTAATGAGGTTAAAGATTTTAATGTTAAAATTTTTTAAAGTTCTTAATTTCATCATCTTTTCCCTCTTAGCTCTGTTGGTAAAGAATCCCCTACAATGAGGGAAACTCTGGTTTGATTCCTGGGTTAGAAAGATCCGCTGGAGAAGGGACAGACTACCCACTCCAATATTCTTGGGCTTCCCTTGTGGCTCAGCTGGTGAAGAATCTGCCTGCAATGCAGGAGACCTAGGTTCAATCCCTAGGTTGGGAAGACCCCCTGGAGAAGGGAAAGGCTCCCCACTCCAGTATTCTGGCCTGGAAAATTCCATGCACTGTATAGTCCATGGGGTCACAAAGAGTCGGACACAACTGAGTGACTTTTTAAATTATGAAATTTTAAAATTATGATATGTCCTTTGGAACATTAATGTTCTTTGCATGTTTTTCACTTGCCGTATTTACTTTTATAAACATTTATTTTTTTTTAATTTATTTTTGGCTGCACTTGGTCTTTGTTGCTGAGTGCAGGCTGTCTCTAGTTTCGACAAGTGTTAATAGTTGTAGCCCTGGGGCTTTGTTGCTCCAAAGCATGTGGGATCTTGCCAGAGCAGGGATCAAACCCGTGTCTCCTGCATTGGCAGGCATATTTTTAACCACTGGACCATCAGAGATGTCCCATGTTTACTTTCATCATAATGATTTTTAAGTTAAGTTATAGACAACACTGTGATTAGAACTATTTTCCAATTTTCTTCTGCCCACTAATTATGTTGACGATTTGTTTTTGCTCTTAGATGTCTCTAGTATTTGTGGATGCATGTGTGTGTGAGTGTCTTTATGTGTGTGTGTGTTCAAAACTGTTGATCTCTTCTATTCTGGTTCTTGGATTTCTTGTCATTCCTAGAAAGGTGTCCCCATGTCAAGATTGTACAAGTATCTGCCTACATTTTCCTGGTGTTCTTATGGTTTGCATGGCATTTTGGTTTCTGAATTTCAAAGGTTACAAACTAGCACTGCATAAGGTATTTTGTCATTTAAATAACAACAGAAACGTCCAGATTTCATATTCCCTCTTGGCGCTTCCCCGCCCCCACCGCCTCAATGTACAAAAGTGGGGCTGAGTAGAATCTACAAAGTTACATTTAGTGAATTGCCATTTCTTAAGTGTCCACTGCATGCTTAGAGTGCTTTCTAAAGTTGTGCCTGTCTAAAATATACTGTTACATTTAAGCCTTTGAGAACCTTTTTTGAACAGAGAGCTGGTAATGGAGACTGGCAGTAATTTATGACCGAAATCTGTTTGCTGCATCTGTGAGCTGAGGTGAAAAAAGCAACACAAAGATTATTCTCCTTTCTCTTCTAGGTTTTACAGAAAGACAAAGCTTGTTGGTTTTCAAGACATGGAGTGTGTGCCTTGTGGAGATCCTCCACCCCCCTACGAGCCGCACTGTGAGTCACGCCCTGCACCCAGAGAGGGGCTCTGGGCCTTTGTAAAAGCTTCCTCCAGTTGGCAGATGGAACACAGTCTCTCTCTACTGCTGGCTTAGAGGACACAGTCTTGTCAGGTGTCCAGCAGGACAGAAAGCCCTTTTGTTGTGTGTCTCAGTCAGCAAACTGCGTCCAGTGATTGGAACCTCGAAGGGAAATACAGACGTGTTGCTGCTCCGGTTCCCTCCAGACTCTTATCTTTCGGTCTAGATGATGACTCGGGCAACTCCAATTAACTAGGGGTCCAGATTCTGCCTGATGTGTCCTGTTCTTGTGCTGTGGCCCCCTGAGTCTGTGTGTTTCCCTTCCTGCTCCCCAGACCATGACAGAGGAGCCTGGTGGCTACAGTCCATGGGGTTGCAAAACAACAAGAGAAAACTCGTTTGCAGGTTGGTAGAGAGAAAACGGTGCCTTTTCTGTTTGTATTAACGAGTTAAAACTTCTGACCATGTTGTTTCTTAGATATAAAAGGTATTTGTTACAGGTTGTCAACCTGCATTGATTTTGATTAGGAAAGAGGCTGCTGACTCGTCTTCATCTTAAATATAAATCTGGCTGGTGAAAACCCCTCCAAGAGATGGTGAAGGACAGGGAAGCCTGGCGTGCTGCAGGCCATGGGGTTGCAAAGAGTCAGACACAACTGAGTGACTGAACAACAGCAATGAAACCCACTAACAAGGGGCCAGGAGAGCAGTCAGGGCGGGCGCCCCGCCAGCCCCCAGGTGCGCTCGGGCTGGGCTTGTCTGTGCTGAGGAGGGCTTTCCTGAGCTGGGGGAGCAGCAAGGTCCAGGAAGGGGGATGGAGGAGGACACTGTTCTAGAATGGGTGTTGCTCTTTCCTTTGGGGGAGCATAATACAGACATTTATTTATTTAGGGATTACATTGATATAATTCTCCATGCCCAAGATCTGACCTCTTACCTCTTTTCATGATAGAAGCCCCCTTAAATTAATTGAAATTTACTGCATTATTTGATAAAGTCACATGGTACTTTTGTTTCTGAGAATGTCATGGAATTTTGAAGTCCCTATTATTATGTCCTTTACCAGAGTGCATTCCTTTCTACGTTTCAAGTGACAGGAAGGCCAAGGGCTTGACTCTTTTATAGAAATGCCGCTGACCTCTCTCTTTGTAATAGGTAAATGTTCACCAAATAATTCATTGCAGTTAACAGATGCAGTATTGAATGTCTTTTCTGTGTAGGGCACAGTTGGTTTTACTTAATTTTCTCAGGGTCTCATCATCGGCTCACAGTCATCAGTGTGAACACCGGTCCAGAGAGGTTAATGACTCTCTGCTGTCGGCTGGTAATTGGCAACCGCGGGTCTGACTCCAGACACTATGTTTCCCCGCACGCCCTGCTGTCTCTGTGCAGTCCCCAGCCGTCCAGTCGATCCTCTGCTGGCTGATGTCATCCACTCCATGTTGACTTTTTCTTGTATTATTTGCTTTACTGTTCATCATCTAAGGAAAACTCTAAAAGTCCAGCTCAGGAGAGGTGCTATTTTTGCTACATAGCTCAGAAAAGGACATATCCTCTTGCCAGTTAGAATGGCACAGCTACCAAGTAAAGTGGGTCAGACAGAGAAGAAGAATTATCATATAACATCCCTTATATGCAAAAGCTAAGGAGAAATGATACAAATGAACTTATTACAAAATAGAAGCAGACTCACAGACTTAGAGAATGAGTTTACAGTTGCCGGGCGTGGGCGAGAGGATGGGAAGAAGGGATCATTAGGGAGTTTGGGATGGACATGTACACACATGGGCCTTGGTGGCCCTACTGTGTAGCACATGGAACTCTGCCAAATGTTAATATGGCAGCCTGGATGGGAGGGGAGTTTGGGGGAGAATGGATACATATGTATGTGTGGCTGAGTCCCTTTGCTGTCCACCTGAAACTATCACAACACTGTTAACTGGCTATACCCCAATATAAAATTAAAAGTTAAAATGAGGCAGCAGCCTAGTCTTGCCTATGGCTCAGCTCAGCCATCATTCTTTCCAGAAGGCAAAGATAATCCCCTTCATCCAAAACTATCAGAAAAAGAGTTAGTGAAGAAATTGATATTGCCCACAGAGTTAGAAAGGACTAGGTTTTTTTTTTTTTCTTTTAATTTATTGGGCTTAAATTTAATGTGATCTAGTCATGTTTGAGGCACTGGGGTTTGCCTTTGGGGAATCTGGCTAAGCTTGGACATCATAAATTAGCTTTTAAGCATAGATTTCACATTTAACTTTTAATGTCTTGTAAAGCCCTAAGTTGGAGAAGGAAATGGCAACCCACTCCAGTGTTTTTGCTTGGAGAATCCCAGCGGTGGCGGAGCCTGGTGGGCCGCCGTCTCTGGGGTCGCACAGAATCGGACACAACTGAAGCGACTCAGCAGCAGCAGCAGCAGCAAAGCCCTAAGTAAGTGATCATTTGAAAAGAAAATTGGCTAGTTAAGAAGGCAAAGATAATCCCCTTCATCCAAAACTATCAGAAAAAGAGTTAGTGAAGAAATTGATATTGCCCACAGAGTTAGAAAGGACTAGGTTTTTTTTTTTTTCTTTTAATTTATTGGGCTTAAATTTAATGTGATCTAGTCATGTTTGAGGCACTGGGGTTTGCCTTTGGGGAATCTGGCTAAGCTTGGACATCATAAATTAGCTTTTAAGCATAGATTTCACATTTAACTTTTAATGTCTTGTAAAGCCCTAAGTTGGAGAAGGAAATGGCAACCCACTCCAGTGTTTTTGCTTGGAGAATCCCAGGGGTGGCGGAGCCTGGTGGGCCGCCGTCTCTGGGGTCGCACAGAATCGGACACGACTGAAGCGACTCAGCAGCAGCAGCAGCAGCAAAGCCCTAAGTAAGTGATCATTTGAAAAGAAAATTGGCTAGTTTTATATATATATATATATACACACACACACACACACACACATATATATATATAATATTTCTCCAGTATGAGACTTTTTAGAAAGCAAAGAAAACAATATTTTTTCCAAGCCAGAAATGCAGTGCACACAGCTAATAGCTTTTCGAATTGTGAAACAGCTGTCTGGTGGTCTTTAGTGAGCCTTAATCCTTATCTCTTTAGAGGAATGTTTGCTGCATTTGGCACAGTTCTTGGGAATAATTCCAGAACGCGGCTAATCTCTTCAAAAGATTGCTCGAGGTCTTTAGGGAAAATTATGTAAGGCGCCTCATGTTTTCATTTCTCCTGCTTCAGGCTTTTGCACTCATCCACGAACAACTGCTTCTTTAGTGACTTTTCCAGAGGCATTCCTGTGTTATTTAGACTCAAAGCGCGAAGGTGGTGGCCTCTGGGAAGCTCCCTGCAGAGACAGGCTTCGTTTCAGGGACGCATGTGTGGTGGGAGACTGGACTCCCCAGACCAGGAGCAGCCCCTGCTCGAGACCCCAGGTAGCCCTGGCGTCTGGGGACCGTGGCCCCCGCAGCAGGAGGTCCCCTGTGGCTACTGTCTCAGCCTGCAGGCTCTGCTTAGGCCTCCTGGCCTCCCCATGCTCTCAGCAGGCTCCTGGGGTGTGTGCTTGCCCCTTCAGGCTCCTGAAGGAGAGAATCCGGCAGGTGCAGGTGAACACCATCATCCTGGGAGCTCTGCCTTTCCCACTTACCTGCTGAACAAATACTTGTGTGTCTACGAGGTGCACACCCACCGTGGGGCAGACATGGGCGCAGCCCTTCCCGTTGTGGAGCTCACGGTGCAGGGGGCGAGCTGTCAGGCCACTCAGACGCCGCACACCTGGACGCAGCTGGTGACGGTCAGCCCCGCCTGGGAGGACCCTCGGCTCTAAGGTGATGGTGCAGGAGCCGCAGGGAGGGTGGCCCCAGCTGTGACCTGGGAGTCAGCCAGGGGAGGGCAAGCACAAGGAGGGGGACGCCAGGAAGGAGAGTGTTCCGTGGCATGGGGTGCTGACTGTGGTCCAGCCAGCCAACACTGGCAGTGCCTGTGGACTTGGTCCCTGGGAAGCCTTCGGTGGCTGTTTCAGTGAGTGATGGAAACGGGGCCCAGGCGTCGGGGACGTAGGAGGCAGTACAGGGAAGGAGGGAGCTGACGGTAGGTCACTCGGTCCAGAGCCTGCCTCGACAGTGACCGTGCGGAGCGTAGTCGGGGGGGTCTCCTCCTCAGGGGAGAGGCACGCCTGTCTGTTTGCAGGTTAAAGGGAACAATCCAGTTGAGACAGGCTGACTGTCTTATCTGAGAGGACAAGCGAATGGTGTCAAGTAATGTCTGTTGAAGGATCCAGAGAAGCGTTGCCCTCTGGTGGAGGCGGTGCCGGGCTCCATGCTGCAACCAGGGCAGGGGCAGGCGAAAACCCGGGCGTGTGCATCCAGTGGCCGGCAAGGGGCTCCTGCGAGGCTGTGTGTGCTGTGTGTGTAGCACGAAGCACCACTCTCCCGGGTGAGACTGGACCCAGGCCCACAGAGGCTGGGCCAGCATGGACGTCTGAGGTTCCATCATTGAGAGTGGAGGGGACAGGGGAGAAAACAGTGGGCTCCCGGGAGCACCAAGGGTCCAGCTGGATCAGTGGTCGTGGTGAGCCTTGTTTCCATCTCCTGTGATGTCTGTAGGGGCCTCTGTGCCACAAGACGTACCTAAACTGTGCCTGAAATGTACAGCTTATGGTTGTTGTCATTCAGCTGCTCAGTCGTGTCCTACTCTTTGCAACCCTGTGGACTGCAGCACGCCAGACTTCCCTGTCCTTCATTATCTCTTGGAGCTTGCTCAAACTCATGTTCACTGAGTCAGTGATGCCATCCAACCATCTCATCCTCTGTTGTCCCCTTCTCCTCCCACCTTCAACCTTTCCCAGCATCAGGGTCTTTTCCAATGAGTTGGCTCTTCACATCAGGTGGCCCAAGTATTGGACTTCAGCTTCAGCATCAGTCCTTCCAGTGAATATTCAGGGTTGATTTCCTTCAGGATTGACTGGCTTGCAATAAAGTCCTTTAAAAGGATGACTGTCTGTGTTAATAACACGAGAATAATTTTAAAAGAATATAAATACATTTTATTTAAAAAAATTTTTTATTGGAGGCTAATTGCTTTACAGTGTTGAGATTGTCTCTGCCATACATAAACTCAGATCATTCATAGTTATATATATGTGTATGTATATATATGTGTGTGTGTGTGTGTGTGTGTGTATGTGTGTGTGTGTGTGTGTGTGTGTGTGTATATATATATATATATACATCCCCCACCTTAAGGCTCCCTCCCCTCACCCCGTTACACCACTCTGGGTCATCACGGAGCGCCAGGCTGGGCTCCTTGTGTTATACAGCAGCTTCCAGCTAGGTAGCTCTTTTTTTACATGGTAGTGTTTTTATGCTGGGCTTCCCGGGTGGTGCTACTGGTAAAGACCCCCCTGCCAATACAGGAGACGTAAGAATGAAGTTTTGATCCTGGGTCGGGAAGATCCCTTGGAGGAGGGCATGGCAACCCACTCCAGTATTCTTGCCTGGAGAATCCCATGGACAGAGGAGCCTGGCAGGCTGCAGTCCACAGGGTCACAAAGAGTCGGACACGACTGAAGCAACTTAGCATGCACACACGCTGTCTTGAGAAAGGACTCAGGACTGACCAGGGCTGTGGGGTTTAGCAGAGGCCGTGGCTCAGAGACCAGCAGTGAGTGTGGGAATCTGGACGGGGCATAAGGAGAGATGGAGGGAGCTTCGGACGTCTGTTCTCTGCAGCTCAGATTTGTGACCAAGAGTGTCTCGGTGGCAGTTTCTGTCCCTGAAGCATGTACCTGCATTCCTTATAAACTGATTTAGAAAACTAGAAGGAAATTTCTATCCAACCACCTGCCTTCCAACTGTATATATGGGCCCATTCTTAAGTCCTCAGACCCTGGCGTCCAAAAGCAACCAAGGGTGGGGCACAGCCTGGAACCAGCGAGAAGTCTGGGCACCCTTTCCTCTGCCCCATGGCCCAAAGCACTGCGCCCGTAGCCCAGCCAACACGAGCTCTAGGCTCCCCTGCCCCTGAAGAATGGTGGGTGTGTGAACTTTCATTCACGCCCAGGCGCTGCCTTGGACCGCAGATGTCACCTCGGGCGAGTCAGCGCACCACTTTGAGCCCCCCTTGCCCCTCAGGAAAGAGAGTGCCATGTTGGCAGAGGGGAGACAGACACAAACGGGATCACATCCAGGAGTGCCAGCCTTCTTCCCAATGATGATTGCACCTGGCCTGCCGTGCCACGGCCCCACCCATCCAGGTGTGCCCTGCGTGGGAGGTGGCGGCTGGGAGCTGCCCTATGCGGGGAGGGTCCCAGATACAGCTGGCTTCGGTCCTCCCCTAGCCCAGGGGGGTGGGGGGTGGGGGGTTGAGGGTTACCTGGATGGGGCTGCACAGGACTTCTGTGCTTGGTGACCCGGATGGCCAGAACACCAAGGCCGCCTGCTTTCCTCGCCCCTTGGCCCAAAGCCCTACGCCCATTGCCCAACCAGCTCGAGCTTTAAGCTCCCCTCCCACAAGCAGAATGATGGGTGTGTGAACATCATGGATTAGTCCACCCAGAGCGTTCTAATTTGTGAGGATGGAGCTGCAGGCAAATAAAGGCACTCTTTCCATAGAAACCCCTGCTCCACCCTTTGATAAGGGGCAGCTGTTTACAGCATTAGGAGAAACACAGAAAAACACAAGAAATTTTAGAACTACTTCCTGCCCTGGGCCTGATAAGAAATGCAGGATTGGCGTGATTTCCTTTAAGCAGTGTTTACTTAATTTGGAACAAACACTGTGGTTGGAACAAATGGTTTTGAAAACATTCAAAGCGGTTTTTATTTAAGGGTGTTTAACCGAGATGTTTGCTTTGTCCTTGGGGGCTTAGTAAAACAAGCCACGTGATTCCTAGGAGATAAGCCATCAGATAAGTCACCCTGTGTGGGAGATGGGAGGTCTCAGGCTATGCTGACCCGTGGCTCTGTAGGATTTAACATGACTTCGTCCTCTCAGAAAGCCCGCCGCTCTCCGCACCAGTAAGGCATTTCATTGTTAAAGGCTGACTGTTTTCCAAAGGAAACTCAAACCATCTTCTAAATAGAGAGTAAATGTAATTTCAAAATAAACTTTAAAAAGAACTCTTTGCTCATGGAGCTTCCCTGGTGGCTCAGCGGTGAAGAAACTGCCTGCCAGCACAGGAGATGTGGGTTTGATCCCTGGGTCGAGAAGATCCCCTGGAGGAGGACATGGCAACCCACCCCAGTATTCTTGCCTGGGAAATCCCACAGACAGAGGAGCCTGCCACAGGGTCCCAAAGAGTCAGACATGACTCAGCAACTAAACAACAACTTATTTGCTCATTTAATTGATCATTTTTTAAAGTTTAGTAGGAAAAAAAGAAGGGGAGATCATCGTAAACAAAATATTTCCAGCATTGACACATATAGAACAAAATTACGGTACTCTGATGGTCTTTTCAGTCTTTGTTTATCTATACTACTGATTTTTTTTTAAAGGTGTAATTATGCTGTACACAGTTTTGTAACCTTTTCCCACTTGAGATGTATATTCATATACTAATCATTACTTCAGTGATATTTTCAAGTAAATGCTGCAGGCTTCAGACTTGCGGTGGACTTCAGGGCTGTCTGCCACACACACTGCTCTGTCCACACGTGCGGGAGCCCTTCCCCAAGTGTACAAGTGGATTGATGCCCACAGGTGCTTTTGTGTCCAAAGGCATATCTTTCATATCTTTCTCTCTTTCTTCCTCATCTTTCTCTCTTGACCTGTGGTGCTAAATTGTTTTAAATAAGGGCGCCTGGTTTTTAAAGAAAACCAATTTAAAAGGAGGGCTTCTGTGGTAGCTCAGATGATAAAGAATCTGCCTGCAATGCAGGTAGACCCAGGTTCGATCCCTGGATGGGGAAGAACCCCTGGAGAAGGAGGTGGCAGCCCACTCCAGTATTCTTGCCTGGAGAATCCCATGGACAGAGGAGCCTGGCAGGCTGCAGTCCATGGGGTTGCAAAGAGTCGGACACGAATGAGCGACTAACACTTCCCTTTCAATTTAAGAGGAAACAAATGGGGAGTGTTCTGAAATCAATGCCCGTGTGGGTTTTCAGGTTGCCTGTGGTGGAGAGCAGGTGACTTTAGCTGCTACTTGTGTTCAGCTGAACCCCTGAGGATCAGAAGTCAGTTGCTGCTACCTCCCCGCACCCAAGACTCTTCATCCAGGGACTCAGCGCTCAATGAGTCTGATCAGAGTGATGTAGAACGAGGCACAGAGAGATGTATATAATCCGAAAGATCTATAGCAAAGCCATGTGCTTCAGAAGCATCACATGGTGGTGTTGCATCTGTGTATGTTTCCCGTTCCTGCAGGAGAGAGTTCTTCTCCTGAGTTTGTTCATACTTAGTGGCCTGACTTTCCAGAGAACTTGCTGGATCCTCTGCCGGACAGGCCCACAAAGCCACCCTGTGCTGATTACGGGTTCAGTTTACACGGGAGTTCTCGGAGTCTGTGGTCCTCAGGCCAGGCGTCTGAGTTTCGGGTGGGAGACTGGCGCCCTGGCTCCTGTGAGTGTGCCCGGTTTGGGGACTCTTTTCAGGGCTGACAGGCGCTCCCAGGGCCTCCTGAACAGTAGGGAAGGGCAGCTTCTTCAAGACGCAGCTCTGTCCTGTTCACAGAACAGGGCGAGGAGTGGGAGGACAGGGCGATCAGAGACAACAGCCCTGGCTCCCGGAGCCGACTGCAGAGCGCCCCCCGGGCGTCCAGAGCACGTTTTCCCCGCTGCCCGCTCATTAGTCACTGGTTCCGGGAAGTGCTCTCTTCTCTTTGTTCATCTTTCCAGTTTCCTGGTTTTCCTCCCTTTCTCTTTCTCAGTTCCTTGTGATTTCCTTACTTTATTGACAGACAAGCTAACAGAGTGGATATGGAAAGTGGCTTACGTGGGAACCAAGAGATGAAAATCCACCAGGGCACTCTGCACGGTCCCTGCACCAGGGCTTGGCCCCAGGACACCTTGAGGGCCCCATGGGGTCCATGGAGGCTTTACTGTGGACAATGCTCTGCCAGCTCTGCCCGCCGGGCAGAGGGCAGGAAACAGGGGCAACTACGGCAGGCAGAGATGCTCAGATGCAGGAGGAGAGCAGGGTGGCTTGTGCATCTGGCCTGGAGGATGGGGACCCTGGACAGAGCACCCAGCGTGCTCCAACTTCGTACAGACAGGAACCCTTCGTTCCTGGGTTATCTGATACCACCTGCTACAATCATTGCAGTTTTCATTATTACTCTGGACCCAGGAGGGGTGTGGAAGGGGAGACCCAGTCACATTGGTTGGAATCTTTTCCTGAAAACAGAAAGCTGCTCTTGTTTCTTTGAAATGGTTTCCATCACACATAGTTAATCTGGGTTTTTGTAAAAGCAGATTTGCTGCTCGGGTAAGCAACTATTTTCTAAAGATACGTTGAAAATCTGTCATAGCAAATGGCTTGTTTTCCAAGGATGTTGAAAAAATAGTAGGGCAACTTAATGTCTTGGCTTCTTTAGAGAAAGAAGTGTTTGGTGAATGCAGCCGCTTTGAGTGATTATTTAGCTGTTTCAAATATTTGCCTTTCCTTAGCCCTAGTTTCATTAAAGTTAACAAAAATCGAGACATTTTAAGAGAAAAATGTTTCTTAGATTCACGTGCTCTACATGCATGCTTTTCTCCCAATGTAAAATGGCCAAATGTTTGTCAGCCATGGTCCCACATAAGGAGAAGAAAAGCAAAGAACAATTTGAGTGCTGTCCCTGGGTCCCTGGACCATGTCCTCCGACCCTGGAGATGCTTCAAAAGCTCATCTGCTGGGCGCAGTCTGGAGGCAGGGGAGTCCTGAACTGGAGGTGCCGAAGGCTTTGATCCGGCCCCTTGAGAACAGGAGCTGCTGATCATTACCCAGTCAGCCGTAAATCCAACTCCTTGGCTTTTCTCTGCAGTCTCTTTTAGACATTTAAAGTCAATGAGCTAGTTTAAATATTTACTCACCGAGAAACAGGTTGTGGTTTGTTAAAGGCCATCACTAAATTAAATGAGTGTTAGATTAAGTACAGTTTATTTTAAAAACATACAATCCAGCAGGCCTGTTTCATTAAGTCATGGACTTTTGCAAAGGGAGCAGTGATTTGTGTGTGTACCCATTAAATGCTTAAAATAAAAAAGCGTGACGTAAAGCAACCTCACGATGCATGCCAGACCCGATGCAGAGACTGTCAGAGGTTCAGCTTAGCAATGACTCCATCCCTCAGAGCCGAGCATCTGTCCTCGGAAGGAGGTGTGTGAGCTCTGTCCTCTGGGGGCCACATCCCAAGGGTGACTGGAATAAGCGTGGCTGCACCCACAGAGGGAGTCCTTTTGTCTCTAAACCTGTGTATGTATCCAGCCCCTTTGCACACCAGCTCTTGACCAGGAACATCACTGGAGGAGCATCACTTTGAGGAGGGAAAGAAGAGGAGAGCCCCAGGAGAGTTTAAAGCAGCAAGTGGGTCTTGAGTCCTGGAGGGAACCACTCTCATGTGCTTCTCTCAGCCTGCACCACCCCCACGTTACCGCCAAGAAGCGGCCACAGCAGAGAGGCAAGCCTGGACCTGCAGTCGGCCCCACTTCTCCAGGCCAGCTCCAGGATCAGGAGTGAGGGCATTTTAATTTTAAACGTAAGAAAGAAGTCAAAACGATACTTGAAGTGGAGTCATCCTACCTGGAAAAGAGTTAGACCATACACAAAGCTGAGCGCTGAAGAATCGATGCTTTTGAATTATGGCGTTGGAGAAGATTCTTGAGAGTCCCCCAGATTCTGATCTGAAGAATAAGATGCAGGAAGTTTCTCTCTGACTTCTAATGCTCGTTAGCACTGAAAGGACATAACTGTCTTACCCTATCATCTCCAAATTAGTGCCAGCCAGTCTCTACGGGAGCTTGCTTTTGAGTCCTAGTCCCAGTCCTTAACTGCCAGACAAGTTATTTAGGTGGTCTGTGTCCCAGTTTTTCATGAATCAGTTGAAGATTCTCACAGTTTTTAGAATTAATTTTACCTGTTTCTCTTATTTGCTTTATCAAGTTTTGGTTGTGCTGCGTCTTCACTGCTGTATGGGCTTTCTCTGGTTGCAGCAAACGGGCTACTCTCTAGTTGAGATGCGTGGGCTTCTCATTGTGGTGGCTTCTCTCGTTGTGGGCTATAGGGCGAGAGGGCTTCAATAGCTGTGACACATGGGCTTAGCTGCACCGTGGATTGTGGGGTCTTTCTGGACCAGGAATTGAACCTATGTCCCCTGCATTGGCAGGCAGATTCTAAACTGCTGGACCATCAGGGAAGAAGCCCTGAGCACCTGTGTGCTCAGTCCTGTCCGACTCACCACGACCCCATGGACTGTAGCCCACCAGGCTCCTCTGTCCATGGGATTCTCCAGGCAAGAATACTGGAGTGGGTTGCCACGACCTCCTCCAGGGGATCTTCCCAACCCAAGGATCGAACTCCAGATTCTCACAATTGTAAAAGAGGAAATAAGCCTTGGTTGAAGTCCTTAATCTGTACCACTTCCAAACCTCAAGACATATGGGCTTTTTCTGACCTAACCCAGACTTGGGTTCTTCACCAGAAGTTCTGTCAGATGTAAGATTATGAATAAATTAAGAGCAAGGTGGAGGCAGGGATGGCAAGAAACACTGTCTACATCCAGGTTTTGTCCTCAGTCTCGGCCCCGCCATGCTAAGCTGGGCAGAGACATATACAGTTTTCTTTCCTTAGTAAGAAGTTAAGGGATCGAGGTAACTTGAGTTTTATCATCTTAGAATCATTTCACAGTACTGCCGTGAGGTAAATAAGAATTATCCACTCTACTAATATCTGGGAAGCTGATGATTCCAAGAGCCAGAGTCCTTAGGTTTAAGCATGCCAAGCTGGACGCTGCCTTCCCCGTGGCTGAGGTCGAATGTACAAGGTTCCCTCCAAGGGAATGTGGAGTCCTGGGCCCCCAGTGCAGCCTGGCACTGCAGGGGTTAAGCGGAGTCCTGTTCGGGAACAAGGAGGGCAGGGGCCCAAGTCTTGTGTCTTTGTTCCAGCTCCCAGATGGCAACCCCATCCATTAGTCCCAGTTGAGGCAAAACTATTTTTGAGCCTGTGTATCCTTCAGCACAGATGGTCGAGGCCGCAATAATGTGTTTCTTTTATGGTGTCTTTTCTGTTTCTTGGTGTGGAAGTTTCAAAGCTTCATTGTTCCATCAGTCAAATAAACACAGTGAGACCTTCTGGGACTAGGGATAATAAAAAGAAGAAAAACATCCTTGAAAGCAGGGGAAAAAAAATCCTTTTTATCCTATCTACAGAGAAATGCTATAGACAAGCTGCTGCCATTTTATGGCTTAAGATTTTTTCAGTATTAATTATGACGTTTATCATAATTAAAATACCAGACAGTTATTTCTAATTCACCCACTGCCAAACGTAAAGTGACGAGCTTGCTCTGGGTGTCGTGTCACAGACTTTCTCTGAAAGGCGCAAGCGGCGGAAGTCGTCAGTCGACCCTGTGGTTGAACGGTGGGCAGTGCTGGCCTGGGGTTGCCTCCCTGCCCCTCCAGCCGCTCTCCTGTGGCAGTCACCTGCTCTGCCCTTTCTTCTTTCTGCTCGCCATAAAGACATTCATGATCATATCGGGCTCAATCCTGGCAGGGAATAGACCTCCAGGCCAAGTAGTCTGGAAGCAAGATGAAGAATAGCAGAAACCAAGTTTAGTTAAGTCATTTACTGAGCCTCAGCATCTGGGACCTGCAGCCCAGCTGGGAACAGGTCCCCTGCCAGGACTTTCCTGCTCTGGGCTATTTCTGCTCACTGGGTTTGGCCTTCAGGATGCTCCCCCTGACCTCAGCCTTCCAGGTCCCTTCCACCCCCAGACCTCCCGGGATGCCTTTCTACCTGCTGGGAGCCTGAGGCCCTCTTCCGTCATCTCAGCCCCTCTCTTAATACCCCTGCTGACCCCTTTGCCTTCCCGAGCTCCTGTCACACTTGCTCCAGGCCCATCACTGGGCTGCCGAGGTCCCTTGAATCCTGTTTTTGTTTGGTTTTATCATTGCATTTCTGTTGGCACACCCAAGGACACACACATCTTAAAGTATAGAAGACTCTTTGCCTTGTCCATCTATAATTTTCTTTGGTCTCACTGAGAAAAAAATACAGCTGTTCAGTTCAGTGCCTTATGAATATGGTTAACTTTCACTTTCTGGATAGAAGCGTTGACGTTTTGTACTAAGAAATGAGATCCAAACCAAACCTGGGCTTCCCAGGTGGCGCTCGTGGTAAAGAACCAGCCTGCCAGTGCAGGAGACAATGAGACGCAGGTTCGATCCCCAACCTGGGAAGATCCCCTGGAGGAGGGCATGGCAACCCACTCCAGTATTCTTGCCTGGAGAATCTCATGGACAGAGGAGCCTGGCAGGCTACTGTCCAAAGGGTTGCAAAGAGTCAGACACGGCTGGAGTGACTTAGCACGCACGCACACATAAACAAAATTTAAAGAAATGACAAGCAGGAAAGCTTTTCCACTCCCGTTGGTAGCAGTCGTGAACAGCGGCATGAGCATCCGTGGCGGCATGTGCAGGGACGCAGGCCTGGCAGAGACACAGCTCACTTCCCAGCTGCTTCTCGCCCCTCCGGCCAGCACCACACCAGGGCTCAGTGAGCCCACCAGGGAGGGCTGTGCGCCCCTTCCCCCTCAGGGCTCTTGCCAGCAACAGTGAAAGCTGGTGGCTTTCAGTCCACAGCAGCCACTGCTACAAACAGAGCAGCCCGAGGGACCGATTCCAGCGGCAGGGCGGGGTCTATGGGGAGCAGGTGAGTGGGAACCAAGTGGAGGCTGGTGGGAGAAGAGGATAGAGACCTGGGGATCTGGAAAGACGACTCTCAGTGCAGTGTGCATCCTGCTGGATGAGAAGGGGCATCCTAAGATCATGATTTTCTGGCCACTGAAAGACAAAGTGCTCATTATTGTGGGCAGAATGAGTGATGTTACTGTGGCTTTACACCTTGAAACAAAACAGATCGCCGCTGGCGGATACCGTGCTGGTCGTCAGCTCACTAGACATCTCAGAGCCGTTCTCACGGGCAAGCATGCAGCTGGTGGCAGATGGAGCGGTGGGACGTTTGGGTGGTGCCTCACTCTCAGGAGGAAGGCAGTCGGCTGCCCAGGATTCTATTCAAACACTACAGGGGCCCGTTTACATAGTTGGATGAGGTTTACAATGGAAATGCAGCCCCAGTTGGACAGGGAACCAAGCCCTTGTCTGCATACACCAAGGAGAGACTTGGTGACTTCTGCTCGATTTTTTAAAATCAGTTTTTGCAACCATGCAGGTTAGTGATTGAAGTCAGAGATTGTAGTTGTTGTGTAGCTAGCTGTATTGGTGAGAATGTGAGCCCGCCACATTCTTCTGTAAGTTCACATCATCAACTTATGGTAAACACACGCATCACCAACTTCCTGACCCTGAAGTGTCCCCAGGCAGAAGTGAAAGTGGCACTCAGGTAAAAGGTCACACGTTAAGATGAAACACCCGTGACACTGGGGGAACTTTCCCATCAGTCAGTGTCTTTCTGGTTGTAAACGCTGTGTGGCCGGGTGGTGGTCCAGCCTGCTTCCTCTTCTCTATCTCCCCTTCACCCCTCTTCTTTTCAGATAGGAGGGTCTCTCTTCCCACGCTGAGACCCACGGCTTTGACCCACGGCTTTGAAGATCCACACTGAGCATCACCATCCACCCTCAGGAATGAATTAAGTCAAATTTCCTTGTCCACAAAGACAGTTATCACACATTCATGGAACCAGCCTTTTTTTCTGCTGTAATTTCACAGTGAGGCTGACCATCTAAATCTTGGTAGCAGATCCAGGCAAATATATACATGAAAAAGTAGTTTTCAGACAGTCATTTCTATTTATTATCTTCTATCAAATAGCCTTACAAATAGCTGAGAAAAGAACAGAAGCTAAAGGCAAAGGAGAAAAGGAAAGATTTAGCCATTTGAATGCAGAGGTCCAAAGAATAGCAAGGAGAGATAAGAAAGCCTTCCTCAGTGATCAATCCAAAGAAACAGAGGAAAACAATAGAATGGAAAAGACTAGAGATCTCTTCAAGAAAGTTAAAGATATGAAGGGAACATTTCAGGCAAAGACGGGCGCAATAAAGGACAGAAATGGTATGTACCTAACAGAAGCAGAAGATATTAAGAAGAGGTGGCAAGAATACACAGAAGAACTGTACAAAAAAGATCTTCATGACCCAGGTAACCACGATAGTGTGATCACTCACCTAGAGCCAGACACCCTGGAATGTGAAGTCAAGTGGGCCTTAGGAAGCATCACTACAAACAAAGCTAGTGGAGGTGATGGAATTCCAGTTGAGCTATTTCAAATCCTAAAAGATGATGCTTTGAAAGTGCTACACTCAATAACCCGGCAAATTTGGAAAACTCAGCAGTGGCCACAGGATTGGAAAAGCTCTGTTTTCATTCCAATTCCAAAGAAAGGCAATGCCAAAGAATGCTCAAACTACCATGTAATTGAACTCATCTCACATGGTAGCAAAAGAATGTTCAAAAGTCTCCAAGCCAGGCTTTAATAGCATGTGAACCATGAACTCCAGATGTTCAGCTGGATTTAGAAAAAGCACAGGAACCAGAGATCAAATTGCCAACATCCATTGGATCGTCAAAAAAGCAAGAGAGTTCCAGAAAAACGTCTACTTCTGCTTTAATAACTATGCCAAAGCCTTGGACTGTGTGCATCACAACAAACTGTGGGAAATTCTTAAAAAGAGATGGGACTACAAGCCTACCTTACCTGCCTCCTGAGAAATCTGTATGCAGGTGAAGAAGAAACAGTTAGAACTGGACATGGAACAACAGACTGGTTCCAAATTTGGAAAGGAGTACGTCAAGGCTGTATATTGTCACCCTGCTTATTTAACTTATATGCAGAGTATATCATGGGAAATGCCGGGATGGAAGAAGCACAAGCTGGAATGAAGATTGCCAGGATAAATAACAATAACCTCAGATATGCAGATGACACCACCCTTATGGCAGAGAGCAAAGAAGAACTAAAGAGCCTCTTGATGAAAGCGTAAGAGAGAGTCAAAAAGTTGGCTTAAACCTCAACATTCAAAAAACTAAGATCATGACATTGGGTCCCATCACTTCATGGCAAATAGGTGGGGAAACAATGGAAATAGTGAGAGACTTTATTTTCTTGGGCTCTAAAATCACTGCAGATGGTGACTGCAGCCATGAAATTAAAAGATGCTTGCTCCTTGGAAGAAAAGCTATGACCAACCTAGACAGCATATTAAAAAGCAGAGACATTACTTTGCCAACAAAGGTCCATCTAGTCAAAGCTATGGTTTTTCCAGTAGTCATGTGAGAGCTGGACTGTAAAGAAAGCTGAGCACTGAAGAATTGATGCTTTTGAACTGTGGTGTTGGAGAAGACTCTTGAGAGTCCCTTGGACTGCAAGGAGATCAAACTAGTCAATCCTCAAGGAAATCAGTCCTGGATATTCATTGGAAGGACTAATATTTTGGCCACCTGATGTGAAGAACTAACTCATTGGAAAAGACCCTGATGCTGGGAAAGATTGAAGGTGGGAAGAGAAGGGGATGACAAGGATGACATGGTTGGATGGCATCATCAACTCAAGCTCCAGGAGGTGGTGATGGACAGTGAGGCCTGGCGTCCTGCAGTCCATGGGGTCGCAAAGAGTCAGATGCAACTGAGCAACTGAACTGAACTGACCTGATCTTCTATCAATGCCCTCTTTTGTATGTAATTTAAATTTATGACACTATTTATGCTTAATGTCTATTTGTATTTATCTGTCACTAAGTTGGTAATGGGGCTTTCCTGGTAGCTAAGCTGGTAAAGAATCCTCCTGCAATCCAGGAGACCCCAGTTCGATTCCTGGGTTGGGAAGATCCCCTGGAGAAGGGATAGACTACCCACTCCAGTATTGTTGGAATTCCCTGGTAGCTCAGTAAGTAAAGAATCTGCCTTCAAGGTGGGAGACCTGGATTCAGTATCTGGGTTGGGAAGATCCCCTGGAGGAGGGCATGGCAACCCACTCCAGTATTCTTGACTGGAGAATCCCCATGGACAGAGAAGCCTGGCGGATTATAGTTATAGGGTCACAAAGAGCCAGACATGACTGAAGTAACTTAGCATGCATGCACGCACATGTAGGTAATAAGTCCAAACCATGGTCTTCGTGTTCAAGAAGCTGAAAGAGAAAGAAGCATGCTATTTTCATTTATTCATCCCAAAACCTGTACAAACACTATTTAATAAAAGCCTTTGAGGAAGACTTAGAAATCTTGGACAAACATCGTAGTCAGTTGTGACTCTCGCCTGGAGTCTCATTTACTCAGAATTCCCCACCAGTGTCTTTAAGGAGCAGCGAGTATAGGTCCTATGGCTTGTCTGCTGTGTCCCTCCTGCTCTGTATTCTCCAAGCTGTCTTTGTGCCTGACCCTTAATATTTTTGTTTTGCCTGAAGTTTTTTCCTTAAAGCTCTTCTTAGTAATAGCTTTACCATTTTATTCACAATATTCCAAGGGGTTGACTTATTTTGCTCGTGGTTGCTTATTTTTATGCAACATTGCTTAATGTTACTTTGGGTGATTGTATGGCAGAGGGACCCTTTGAGACACTTAGCTAAAAGTAGTGGCAGCTGTGTCTTTTGTAAGAAACGAACCTGGACTTCTGGGGAGAAATCTGTTGGTTTGTCTTCACTGCACACTTTCCTGCCCTCCAGGGCCCTGTGATGAGGATACAGGCTGTCCCATCAGGGTGCTCAGCGGCCTGCCTGCTACATGGGTGGTTTCACTTGGTTTAAGAGACCATCCAGATTCCCCCATAACAACAATTAGAATATAATGTCTGATTCTGAATAATAATAGGAGAAAGGATGGCTAACTCAGGAAGTTCACTGTGAGAGGTACCAAGATGACCCTCTGTGTGTGCACCACTTCCTTCAGGTCCCACAGACCTTCAGGTAGATACTTTTATTTCCTGGCTTTACTGATAAGGAAACCGAAGCCGTCATTTGCTGGTTGGTGGCACAGCTGGTAAGTGGCTGAGCCAGGATTCAAACCCAGAGTGCTGACAACAAAGCTCTTAACCAAGAGTGTACAGCACTTTACAGTATATTTTAGAGCCAGGAAAAGAGGAAAGGAAAAGGATAAAGACCCCAGATGTCCACATGCCGCACCTGGGCCAGTGGAGGGAGGCTTCTGCCTATCCATTTTATATTTGAGCTCTGATCCTTCAACAGCAAAGTGCTAACATTCATCAGCCTACAGTGCTTCCAGTTCAAGCAACAGCCCCTGACAGGCTGCCCAGGAGAAAAAGCTGTATGTTTGCTATTTTAATTTTCACTCAGTAGAATCAGGTTCATGTAAACACAACATGCATGAGCTCTCCACATACAAGCCGATTACCACTAGGCTCCGCTAGTTGTTTGTTATTCTGTATGTTAACTTATCCAAAGGGCCACTGCCACTGTCTTCTCCTCCGCCATCAGGAGGTCTGCTCAAGTGTGTTAGTCGCTCAAGCGTGTCTGAAACTTTTTTTGACCCTATGAACTGTAGTCCACCGGGCTCCTCTGTCCATGAAATTCTCCAGTCAAGAATACTAGAGTGAGTTGCTATTCCCTCTCCAGGGGATCTTCCCTACCCAGGGATTGAACCCAGGTCTCCCCCATTGCAGACAGATTCTTTGCCATCTGAGTCACCAGGGAAGTCTCAGGAGACCTAATCATAAGCAATTGTTTTTCTGTGTAATCAAAATACTATATTGCATTCTTATCTTTAACCCTTTGATTGGTAATAACATTCTGTGGCTTCCAAACTCTTAACAATCAATCAATTACCTTATTTTGGCATTCGGTCCAATCACTTCATGGCAAATAGATGGGGAAACAGTGGAAACAGTGACAGACTTTGTTTTGGGGGGCTCCAGAATGTATGCAGATGGTGACTGCAGCCATGAAATTAAAAGACTCTTGCTCCTTGGAAGAAAAGTTATGACCAACCTAGACAGCATATTAAAAAGCAGAGACATTACTTTGCTGACAAAGATCCATCTAGTCAAAGCTATGGTTTTTCCAGTAGTCATGTATGTATGGATATAAGAATTGGACTATAAACAAAACTGAGCACCAAAGAATTGATGCTTTTAGAACTGTTGTGTTGCAGAAGACTCTTGAGAGTCCCTTGGATTGCAAGAAGATCCAACCAGTCAATCCTCAAAGAAATCAGTCCTGAATGTTCATTGGAAGGACTGATGCTGAAGCTGAAACTCCAATACTTCGGCCACCTGATTGGAAGAACTGATTCGTTAGAAAAGACCTTGATGCTGGGAAAGATTGAAGGCAGGAGGAGAAGGGGATGACAGAGGATGAGATGGTTGGATGGCATCACCGACTTGATGGATGTGAGTTTGAGTAAGCTGTGGGAGTTGGTGATGGACAGGGAAGCCTGGTGTGCTGCAGTCCATGGGGTCGCAAAGAGTCGGACACGACTGAGTGATTGAACTGACTGACCACTGACTTTAGTTAAGATTTTCTAAGAGCAGAGATAAAGTTGGAAATAACAACTAATGGGCATGTGGTTTAAAGAAGTTTCTGCTTTTCTAAACACATACCTCTTCTAGGGTAAGGAATTCAGGAAAAAATGTTTCGTAAAAGCTTTCCAGAAGGCAATAAAGAGCTTTGATTCATATCACTAGTGTTTTCATTGCAAGATTTGGACTTTCTGTCTTTAATTCAAAAGATAATAATGGAATAATTGGAACCATTTTGGAGTATTGGCTATAATCATATCTTTTTTAATGTCTCATAATACAGGGTAGTATTTATTAATAATCTAAATTGCTCCCCATGTGGCACAGAGAAAGAGAACTTGCCTGCCAATACAGGAGACATGGGTTCAGTTCCTGGGTTGGGAAGACCCCCTGGAGAAGAAAATGGCATCCACTCCAGTATTCTTGCCTGGGAAATCCCATGGACAGAGAAGCCTAGCAGGCTACAGTCCATGGCGTCAGGAAGAATAGGACATGACTAAGCAACATGAGCACTTGCACTTACAAAAGAAAGACTCTGTGTATAAGATTGTGAGAATAGACACAAATGTGAAGGACATGTATGCTTTCAATTTAAGAGTGAATAGAATTATGTCCACCACCCTCCCCCTCTTCAGCTTCAAGAAGAACAGTTTGCATTTTTTCATGGTTTCCTCCCAGCATGCGTGGTAAAGGCTGAGAATAGCAATAGGGCAGCGGTGGGCAGGCAGCCCAGAGGGAAACAAACTGATGGAGGCAGAATGGCAGATGGAATGAGGGCTCAGAGGTCCTCCCTGGGGGCCTTCCGCTCTTAGTAACCTGGGGAACCATCATCCCATAGTCTCACAATCAGGGACTCATCCTGACATTGTGAGGTACCCTGGGTTTCTTTGGTTCCGTAGCCTTGCGGCTTTTGCGTATTGCTTTATTTATCCTCTGTGATTCACCCAACTTGAGCAACTGGGAAGCAGAGACACAAAAGTTTACTTCTCAGAAGCCGGCTCTGCTTATAATAGAACTGTATTTATGAATCATCTGTATTAGTATTAAAAGAAAGCAGAGTGGAGGCCGCCTCGGGGTTCTGCCTTGATTCACTTGAGTTTAAATCATGAAAGGACTAGTAACTGGGGCAGTGCCCAGAGGGAACTTGAAAGAAGGAATCAAGCTCAGAAGTTCTGTGTTTATAAACAGATGTTACAGCATTGCTCAACAAAGGAAAAATGTTTGCCTAGCCATACTGTTTTTGATATGCTCTTAAGTTCAAAAATGAAAATAAATTAAAAAAAAAACAGTTTAGGGCATTAGCTTGGAAACTCAGCATTCAGAGCATGTTTGAAAAGCCGCCTGACATGATGAACTTGTGGTTTTACTTGCACACAACTGGCTGCCCCAGATACAGTTGTAAGAAGGTGGTCTGGCCAGTGCTTACCAGGCTCAGATTCTGGTAAACAGAGACATCAAGTTGAATAGTTTGGGTGAAACTTCAAAAGTAAGGTCAGAATGACTCCTTTTTTAAAAAGAAAAAGATACAAATCCTCGTATAATCCTTCTACCACTCATTTGAAAAATGATGCTTTCTTAATTTAGATAATCTTGCTTCTGATGAATAAAATCTTGCTTTTATCCTGATTACTGTTTTGTTGTAAACTCCCGTTGCGCTTTGCTCCTCTTATTTTACCTAGTGATATTGTATTTGAAAATCACATTTTAGTTTCATTTTAATCAGATGGTTTGTTTTTCTGATCTTCAGTTGTGTGAAAGTGCTAGTTGCTCAGTCATGTTGGACTCTTTGCGACCCCACAGACTGTAACCCACCAGGCTCGTCTGTTCATGAGGATCCTCTAGGCAAGAATACTGGAGTGGTTGCCATTCCCTTCTCCAGGGGAAGTCCCAACCCAGGAATGGAACCCCATTCTCCTACACTGCAGGCAGATTCTTTACTGTCTGAGCCACCAGGGAAGCCCATATTTAGGGAACCATTGCCAAATCCAAGCTCATGAAGATTTTACCCTATGTTTTCTCATTTTTAAGGTAGAGTTTAGAATGTCCATATTGATTAAGGTACATTTAAGAGAAGACTCTGCAGAGTCCCTTGGACTGCAAGGAGATCAAACCAGTCAATCCTAAAGGGAATCAACCCTGAATATTCATTGGAAGGACGATGCTGAAGCTGAGGTGCTAATATTTTGGCCACCGATGCAAAGAGCCAGCTTATCAGAAAAGACCTTGATGCGGGGAAAGACTAAAGGCAAAAGGAGAAAGAGCCGGCAGAGGATGAGATGGTTAGATAGCATCACTGACTCAATGGACATGAACTTGAGTCAACTCCAGGAGATAGTGGAGGACAAGGAAGCCTGGTGTGCTGCAGTCCATGGGGTTGCAGAGTCAGACATGACTTAGCAACTGAAGAACAACAACAAAAGGAAGTCATATCTTGAGTAATTTTGAAAGTTGCCTGTCTTCATCTTGTACATGCCACTCTAGCACGTTTAATATAGGTATACATCATGCTCTTCAAGCCAGTCAAACGTGGGGTCCCCAGCATTTCTGTGTCAGTAATGTAAGGTGTGAAACTAGCAGATTCAGTAAAGACCTGCTTCCTCCTCACCACACTGGGCGTCTAGATGCCATTTGGGCTGGGTTTACAGGATGAGGAGTGGTGACGATTCCCGGCCCGAGTCTCTTAACAGCAGAGATGTGGAAGGGAGAAGATCCCCAGGAGATCGGCTGTTGACTGCAGACTGCTGCCACTGGCCTCGGGGTGGTGGTGGAGGAACTGGGGGCAGCCGTGGTGTCCTGGGAGGAGGACCTGAGAGTTCTCAGAGTTATCTGCCTGGGTGGGAGCAACACCTGCAGCAGCAGCCCAGTCCAAGCCTGCCCACCACCACTGCCCACACCTGCCCCAAAGGCACAGGGCACGTCTCGCTGGGTGTGCGGAGAACCGCTGGCTCAGGGCAGGCACTGGCAAGGAGGCCTGCTAGTGTATTGAGCGCTTGTATTATAAAAGGACGTTGGGGTTTGTCAAGTGCTTTTTAAGCATTGTTGTCCCCCTGTGGGCCCATTGTTTAGGCGCTCAGTCGTGTCCGACTCTTTGTGACCCCATAGACTGTGGCCCACCAGGTTCCTCTGTCCATGGGATTCTCCAGGCAAGAGTCCTGGAGTGGGTTGCCATTTCCTTCTCCGGGGATCTTCTCGACCCAGGGATTGAGCCCAAGTCTTCTGCACAGGTGGATTCTTTACCTTCTAAGCCACCAGGGAAGCCCTTTTTTAAGCGTAATTGAGGTGATTAGTGTGGTGTTTTGTCCCTTTCACTTTTTCTTGTCATGGGTCCATTGATTTTGGTATGATACATCATCATTGCCTTCCTGGAAAGAATCCCACTTGGCTGTGATGTATAATCCTTGAATACGCACTGACTTTTATAAGGCATGTTTTTGTTGAGGGTTTTTGCATCTGTACCTGTCAGAAATCTTGATCTGTAGTTTTCTCCCCTTTTAGTGCCTTTTTCTGGCTTTGCTATCAGGGTAATATTAGCCTCATAGAATGAGTTAGGATGTATTCTTTCCTCTTCATTTTTTGCAAGAGTTTGAGAAGGATTGGTGTTAATTTTTCTTTAAATATTTGGCAGAATTCACATGAAGGCATCTGGTTCTGGGCTTCCCTTTGTCAGGAGGTTTTTAATGACTGAGTCCATCTCTTTGTTGTGGTCTGTTTTGATTTTCTATCTCTTCTGTGTCCGTTTCATTGGCTTGTGTATTTCTAGGAATGTCTTTTTTACCTAATTATCCAATTTGTGGTACCTTTGTTCATGGTGTTCTCTTATAACCGTTTTATTTCTGTAAAGTCCTTAGCAATGTCTTCTCCTTCATTTTTGATTTTACTTACTTGAGTCTTCTTCCTTTTCTCCTCTGTCAATCTAAGTTTCGTCAATTTTGTTGATCTTTTCAAAGAACCAATTTTCGGGCTTCTCTCTGTTGTTTTTCTCTATTTATTTGTCTCTGTGCTGGTCTTTATCATTTCCTTCCATCTGCTAGCTTTTAGTTTAGTTTACCCTTATTTTTCTAATGTAATAAATTTAAACATTAGATTGTTGATTTTAGATCTTTTTTAGTATAGACATTTACTGCTATAAATTTTCCTCTAAACACTGCTTTTGCTGTATCCCATGTTTTGATGTTTTGTTTTTTATTCTCATTCATTTCAAGTGTTTTCTAATTTCCTTTGTGATTTCTTCTTTGACCCATTGGTTATATAAGAGTAGATTATTTATCTTCTGCATATCTTTGAACTTCCCAGTTTTCCTTCTGTTACTGATTTCTAGTTTAATTCATTTGTGGTTGGAAAAGATACTGTGTATGATTTTAGTCTTTTTAAAGAAGAATATATATTCTGCAGTTGTTGAGTACTTCCTATTATTCTTAGAATGGAGTGCAAGCTCCTCACTATGGTTTAAATTCCTACAAGTACGGATCCTGACTAGCTTCTCTGGCACTGTCTCCCTCCACCCTTCTCTTGATTTGCTCAGGAATTTTTTTTTCCCCCTGATTTATTAACGTAATGCTCTAGTGTAATAACATTAAGTATGTGAGTGACTGATTAACATAATGCCTTAGTGAAAGAACACTAATGTACACCTTTTGATAGCATGTGGAGCCATTGTGCGTATCTTTGTGAAACGTTTAAAAGTGTATGGAGAAAAGATTGAACATGGATGTTCACAGCAACATTATTCACAATAGCTGAAAGGTGGAGACAACTCAGATGTCCACCATCTGATGAACAAATAAACAAAACATGGTCCACCCATCCAATGGAATGTTATTCAGTCATAAAAAGGGATGAAGTTCTGTTTCATGCTGACATAGATGACCTCAAAAACTTTCTGCTAAGTGAAAGAAGATGGACACAGAAAGTCCTGCAATATTTTATGGTTCCTTTTATAGGAAATATCCAGAATAGGCAAATTCAGACACAAAGCAAATTAGTGCTTGCCAGGATGTGGTGGTGGAGAAATAGGGGATGTGGCATGACTACTTCATGGGTTGAGGGTTTCCACTCTAGTAGTGGTGGTTACATAACATTGTGAATGTACTCAGTGTCACTAAGGGTAAATTTTATGTTATGTATCAGTTCACTCAGTTCAGTCACTCAGTCGTGTCTGACTCTCTGCGACCCCATGAATCGCAGCACACCAGGCCTCCCTGTCCATCACCAACTCCCGGAGTTCACTCAGACTCACGTCCATCGAGTCAGTGATGCCATCCAGCCATCTCATCCTCGGTCGTCCCCTTCTCCTCCTGCCCCTAATCCCTCCCAGCATCACAGTCTTTTCCAATGAGTCAACTCTTCACATGAGGTGGCCAAAGTACTGGAGCTTCAGCTTTAGCATCAGTCCTTCCAAAGAAATCCCAGGGTTGATCTCCTTCAGAATGGACTGGCTGGATCTCCTTGCAGTTCAAGGGACTCTCAAGAGTCTTCTCCAGCACCACAGTTCAAAAGCATCAATTCTTCGGCACTCAGCCTTCTTCACAGTCCAACTCTCACATCCATACATGACCACTGGAAAAACCATAGCCTTGACTAGACGGACCTTTGTTGGCAAAGTAACGTCTCTGCTTTTCAATATGCTATCTAGGTTGGTCATAACTTTTCTTCCAAGGAATAAGCGTCTTTTAATTTCATGGCTGCAATCACCATCTAGAGTGATTTTGGAGCCCCCCAAAACAAAATCTGACACTGCTTCCACTGTTTTCCCATCTATTTCCCATGAAGTGATGGGACCAGATGCCATGATCTTCATTTTCTGAATGTTGAGCCTTAAGCCAACTTTTTCACTCTCCTCTTTCACTTTCATCAAGAGGCTTTTTAGTTCCTCTTCACTTTCTGCCATAAGGGTGGTGTCATCTGTATATCTGAGGTTATTGATATTTTTCCCGGCAATCTTGATTCCAGCTTGGGCTTCTTCCAGTCCAGCATTTCTCATGATGTACTCAGCATAGAAGTTAAATAAGCAGGGTGACAATATACAGCCTTGATGTACTCCTTTTCCTATTTGGAACCAGTCTGTTGTTCCATGTCCAGTTCTAACTGTTGCTTCCTGACCTGCATACAGATTTCTCAAGAGGCAGGTCAGGTGGTCTGGTATTCCCATCTCTTGAAGAATTTTCCACAGTTTACTGTGATCCACACAGTCAAAGGCTTTGGCATAGTCAATAANGCCTTGACGTACTCCTTTTCCTTCTTGGAACCAGTCTGTTGTTCCATGTCCAGTTCTAACTGTTGCTTCCTGACCTGCATACAGATTTCTCAAGAGGCAGGTCAGGTGGTCTGGTATTCCCATCTCTTGAAGAATTTTCCACAGTTTACTATGATCCACACAGTCAAAGGCTTTGGCATAGTCAATAAAGCAGAAATAGATGTTTTTCTGGAACTCTCTTGCTTTTTTGATGATCCAGTGGATGTTGGCAATTTGATCTCTGGTTCCTCTGCCTTAAAAACTAAGATACTTCAAACCTAAATAGCTTTCCCTGAGATAGCTTATACTACTAATTAGAAGTTGTCTATTACTCTGAAAGAAAATGTGTTCCATTGGGGAAAAGAGATTTTATATTTTTTGAAGCTGCTTTTGATGGCTACGGCCAAAGTCTTCCATGGACAGATGCTAATTGTTCCTGCCTTTTGCCTGTATTGTCAAATATGTAAGTTGTTTTGAAATTAGTTGATCTTCAAACTTCAAAACACACAATATCCATCAAGTTTCCTTCAGTTTACTTTAACAATTATAGCTATCTTATTTAACTCAGTCATGTGGAAATAAATGAAAAATTGAGTTGAACTTAAACCATGGAAGTTTCATTACCCAAAAGGAGGGTATGGGGAGGGAGGTGAAAAGGGGGTTCAGGATGTGGAACACATGTGCCCCTGTGGCGGATTCATGTTGATGTGTAGCAGAACCAATGCAATATTGTAAAGTAATTAGCCTCCAATTAAAATAAATAAATTTAAATTTTTAAAAAGTCAATAATTTTTCTGTTTGTTTATGTAAATCATTACAACTTTCAGATAGAATTTGAACAATGTCATAGAGGACTGGTAGTTTCTCCTTAGCCAAGAAGTTTGGGAGTAAAATGTGGTGGTTGCCTTTAATATATTTACCTTCAAGATTAGATAGGAACTGCCTAATTGGTAACTCTATGATTCCTTAAAAGTTGGTTATGAATATTAGATAAAAATTAATTTACTTTTAAAATTAAGTAACTGAATGAGTTTCTATTTATATATGGATAATTTTTTTGCAATTGTATAAAAAAATCTCAAGTGATTGGTAAAATATCTAAACCATTAAATGAGGAGAGTTAAGGTAACTGGGAAGTCAAGGGAATTATCTGACCTCTGTCAATTATGCGAAGTTATACAAGAGGCAGACTAGGTATCCTCTTGCATTTTCCTTGATATTCATTTTCTCTGAGGATTGTCATCTCTGGGCAGCTAGGTGACATCAGCTAATTAACAGAACAGGACATACATTCCTCAGAGACTTCAGTCAGGTAAACTGTTTTCACCAGACCATTATACTGCAGGTTCATACCAATCTCATGCTTTCATAATGAGCTCTCTGTCATGGAGCCAAGACATTATGTTCAGAAGGAATCCCGAGAGTTTGAAATTGCCTTCCTATGTCATCCTACCAGCTAGACACAATGCTGATCTTCAGTATCGTGTGAAGATATTTGAAGTTATCAAGAGAAAGTATCTTCTTGCTTAAGGAAATTTAAGGACATTCCAAGTCCAAGTTAGTAGAGTCAACTTGTGTACCCATTTCATACAACCTGTGTCCTTAGTCTATATACACAGGTTCCAATGCCCAAGGCAGGAACTGGAAATGAGATAGGAATGAGCTTAGGACACTCACATGAGGGGAATAAGACTGAGAGGACAGGAACTCTATCTCTGTGGTACTTTAGGAATTGGTAAGTTAGTTTGTTTTCAGTTGCAAGTGTTCCTTAAAGGCTAAATTGAGTAACATATATGTTAAGTTGGCAAAAGAAACAGAAATACCTATAGAAATTCACCAAATTTAAGAACTAAACTTATGGAAGCCAACTTTGTGATCCTAGGTATTTCATCCTATTTTAGTATATTCATTGTGTCTTGATATGGAATATGAAACAATTTTAATTCAGGATATTTGGCTGTCATAAGACATGTCCTTCAGTAATTGAATAATAGCGTATATGTGAATGTGAACATATTAGACTATACACTTTCATTTTTCCCTCAGCTCCTATTTGCTGTGAAATTGCATAATGTTTCTTAAAGTATATTGTCAATATTTGTAGTTTTAAAATGTTCATTTTCTCAAAGAAATGAACATAAGTAATCTTCCAAATGCTAGTTTGACAGTTACAACAATGAATGTCCATTTCATGGTTATTGTGTCAATGCATTTTTGAATTTATTGTTAATGAAAAACGATCATTCTTCAATTGAGGAGAAATACCAATTTGAGAGGAGAAACGTGGGCCAGAAAAGGTGATCTGAATGTTTAATTTATTGGTGAATAAGGCAAATGACAATTTTTTGATGGCCTTGCACTGAGGTGATGTGTATTGTACACTGATGACTGTCCTTTCATCCTTGCACACACTTATGAACGGACTCTACATTTTGTATGAATGGACTCTAGGTTTTGTATGAATGCTTTTGGTGTCCAGTTCAGATCTTTTCTACTGGCTGGTAGGTGCACTTGTCCACACAATATTTGTCATGAGTATTGACCGATAGCTTCAGAGCCCATTCCTTCTTCAGAAAATTGCCATCAGTTGAATGGGAGCCACATTGCCAGGAGGTCTCCTGAACTTGGTTGGGGCAGCTTGCAGTCAATGACAGATCCTTGGGATATATAAAAGGCTGCCTTTGGGTCAAGTGGAGCTACATCTGACACAATGCATGCTCCACAGCTTGTTATTCGGCGCCACTTGCTGGGGTCCAGCCCTGGTGAATCCAGGATGATTCGAAGGGGAGACAGCGTGGGCGAGGACAAACTTATTTATTTAGAAATATAAGAATAGATTAGGAAGAAATAATATAGTAGGAAAATTAAGTGGAGAAAAGAAGGCTGAATAAGTTGATTTACGTGGGAAGCCAATAAAGTTCTAGACAAGGAGCTTGCACCATCTACGTGGGCCACCGGCGCCCGCTTGAATCTCTAAGGGTGCCCCGCCGTGGGCTCCCTTTCATGCAGAACTTAAGAGCCGGGACAAGTAAGTAGGCACGGCGAGCCTCCGCGCCCCAGATGGGAATTCAGCCAGAATTCAGAGAGAAGACAGGAGGGAAGCCAGTCCAGCAACTGGCTTCGGCTTCTATTGTTCTTTAAGGTCTTTTATACCCTTTTTACATAGAGACCAATGGATAATATATAAAATTATGCAGCGTCAGCAGCCCTGACTCTAATCGAAACCAGGCTTCTCTCTCTGCATACCTAGTTGTATACACAAGCCTCAGGTGATTTACATCATCTTCTGGCCAAAAGGCCAATTAACATTTTATGGCTCTATTCTGATAAGGATTTGCTAACCAGAAGACTTATTTGTGTTAATTAACTCAAAAGTCTAGTGTTGCTAACATCAAAACTACTATATATCTTTTTTCATATCCCATTTACATTGATTAACATCTTTCCAGGTGCCTAGAGAATAAGGAGGTCTGGCAGCAATCATGGAGTCAACAGTGAAATCTTGTCACCAATAGGATTTTTAACTCTTAGAGAAGATTTTGTAACTTTAAGATACTTAAGCTTTATGCCCCTCACAGTTGGTGGCTGTAAGGTACAGGGAACCTGTTAGGCAAGTTAGAGCATTATCAGAGGGGGTTGAGCTGAAACACTCCTTTCAAATGCAGAAGACTAAAGCCCTGAGTCAACTTTTTTCAGAGAAAGTCAGAAGAGTGGAAAAAGCAGGCAGATTCTTATTTTTGGGGTACTTGCTCAGGAAATACCAGGGGGAATCTCCGAGACCCAAATTGCCTTGCCAGTTGAGTCTCTGCCTCGTGTCCCTGTCATGGGTGGGATTCCTCACGCTGGCTCCCGGCAGGTATTTAAACTAACCTGAATTAAATTTAAACTTCAGTTCATTAGCTGCCACCCTTGAAATGTTCAGTCAGCAACATGTGGGTAGCAGTGATTATATTAGTGAAGATAGAATACTTTTATCAGCAGGTAGTTGTTGGAGAGTCCTGTTTCAGATTTCTCTGGGACCAGGCTTATGTTATTCCATTTGCGATCACATCCTTACTTAGCAGCATTGTCCGCTCTATTTTGCTCTTTGATTCTCTTTATCCTGAGAACATTCTATCAATAAACAGTTTGCAAAGGAATTCTTACTTCAACTTCTCCTTCTCAACCTGGCCAAAAGTTGTCCATATTGATTAGAACTGTTATTTCTGATACCATGATAGATCCACTTGCTCCTCATTTATAAGTCCTTTGTTGCCATTAGGGACCAGTCCTAATATATTGGAGTTAAGCTGAGACAGAAGGATTATTAAGGTAAAGGTAACTCAGTTATGGCTCTGAGGTTGCAGAGATTTTGTCTGCACCTTTTCAGGATTCCTTGAGGAATTGGATAGGGTAGAGTTTGAACTTTAAATTTATCCGTGAATGTTGCATGATTTGAGATATCTTAAAGAGACATTATCTTGAGATCTTTTGTCTTTAAAATGCTTGGTTTGCACAGCAAGTAGCTAGTTTTCTTGAAATACTTCTTCCACTAAAATTTTAGTTATATTATGTGTCAGTAATATACAGTTATTATAATTGTAAATATACCTCTAGCACTGATATGTGTCTGTATTAAGCATTTAACCTCTCTCATTTGATGTCTCTTCTCTTAATAAGTATAGTAGAATTGTGTTCTTGTGACATATAATTTCTATTATATTCTTTTAAAAAATAATTATTATGTAAGATGTCATCTTTATTTTGTAGAATCTGTTCAATTTTACCTACTTAATATTTTCTCTATATACATACATATACTTTGATTTTTTCATTTATTTCACTTTTGTATCCAAGTATTTATTGATATGTAGCTTATATAGCAGAATTTGCCTATTTCATGTCATATCATGATGGTTACCAAGGATGGTATTAGTTGTTCCTGTAGCTAGGATGAATGTGCTTAATATTTCTAGTTTTTATTGTTTATTTAGTTCGTCTCATACATATCAGATTCCTTATTGCGTTAGGTCAGTTGATACGTATTTTAACATAGATGATAATTCCCAACTAAAAAGCAGAATTCTTTAAATGTGGTAGGAAGGAGATAAAAATTTCCCACTTAACCTCAGCCAAATAGTATTCCTTACCTTGGAACATTGCCTTCTGTGGTGGTGCAAACAGCTTTAGGAAGGGTAGGTGCTGAGTAGGGAAGGAGCAAGGGATTGGTGTGACCCAGGCTAAGAGAATGTACTCTTGAGATCATTGCGATGATGCATCTTGCACCTTGAAGTTTCCCATATCTGGTGTCCTCAGGAAGGGATAACTTCCTGAATTTCTTTAGAGAAAAAATATTTAAAGAAGCAAATATGACACTGGTATCTTAATTACCTTCCAGTGTAATCCCCACTTCAACCAGAATCATTTGTAACATACAAAGAAATTACGTTCTTTTTTTCTGTCTTAGTTGGTGTTATTTTTATTTGTTATCTGGCATTAAATTTTTCAGTCTAAAATCATTGATTTTTAGACCTGTCAGATACCTGGTCATTCAGCATCCCTTTTCTAATAAATGAATATTATTCTGTATAATTGCAAATGGTTTGAAAAACTTCATCTTGACAGGATTTTATCTTTTATCAGCTGCCTTTCTGGTCTTTATCGATATGATGATAAAACATATCATCATTTTATTACACTGGTCCATTTTTGTATTGGTGTTTTTCTTTGATGAAATAACATTTTATATTTGCCCTTCACTTTGGTGAATGCTTCCTTCATTAGGTACATTTAGAAAAATTTTCCAGCAGTTCATCCAGGATGAATGTGTCAGTATTTGTATATATGTTCATGAGATTGAGCCATAGGTTCTATTTGCTCTTCTGAGCAGGTGTGAGTCAGGGAATATATCCTGTCATTGCACATTTCAGTTCAGTTCAGTTCAGTCGCTCAGTCGTGTCTGACTCTTTGCAACCCCATGAATATTGCACATTTAGACTGTCAAAATTTTATAATTCTGTTATAATTTTTTTTCTGACTTCTGTTGTGAATACCACAGATCACATTCTTATAAGAAATCAAAGGAAGAATGAAATCTTATGAAACTGTAAACCTTGCCATCTGCGGTGGTGTCCTCTGAATTTTAATATATTCATGTCTGGCAATAAATCAATGTGTTTGCTAAAAACACAAACTTTGATATCAAAGAGGGCTTGTTTTTGTTTACAAATTTAGGATTTTAATAATCTTGTCTAAGCTGCTTAACCACTTTAATCTGTCTTTTCAAATGGTGGCTCAGAGGTTAAAGCATCTGCCTCCAGTGCCGGAGACCTGGGTTCGATCCCTGGGTCGGGAAGATCCCCTGGAGAAGGAAATGGCAATCCACTCCGGTATTCTTGCCTGGAGAATCCCATGGACAGAGAAGCCTAGTAGGTTACAGTCCACGGGGTCACAAAGAGTCGGACACGACTGAGTGACTTCACCTTCAACAGTAATAAATGTCAAACCTTTTTTTGGACATAGTTGAGATCATGCATGTAAAAGTTGTACAGCATATCAAACAATCAACAATACCAACAGTGTTGGCATTATTATTATTATTTTCAAAAATATTTCTTTATTTACTCATTTAATTTTTGACTACATTGGATCTTGAAAGCTCACAGGCTTTCTCCAGTTGCAGCAAGCAGAGGCTACTCTCTAGTTGTGGTGCGCCGGCTTCTCACTGTGTTGTCTTCTCTTGTTGTGGAGCACAGACTCTAGGTGCACGAGCTTCAGTAGTTGTGGTGCCAGAGACAGTAGTTGCGGTGGATGGGCATAGCTGCCCTGCACATGTGGAATCATAATTGTCCTGCTCATGTGGGATCTTCCTTGACCAAAGATCAAACCTGTGTCCTTTACATTGCATGGCAGACTCTTCACCACTGGACCACCAGAGAATCCCAGCATTATTAGCTATAAGCAGCAGTATTCTTGCCTGGAAAATCCCATGGGTGGAGAAGCCTGATAGGCTGCAGTCCATGGGGTTGCCAAGAGTTGGACACGACTGAGCGACTTCCTTTCACTTTTCACTTTCATGTATTGGAGAAGGACATGGCAACCCACTCCAGTGTTCTTGCCTGGAGAATCCCAGGGATGGGGGAGCCTGGTGGGCTGCCGTCTATGGGGTCGCACAGAGTTGGACATGACTGAAGCGACTTAGCAGCAGTAGCAACAGTAGCAGCAGCAACAGTAGCAGCAGCATATCTTTCCAGCCTTCAAATTTTGGATACTTTAATTTTTAAAACTTTAAATGTGAGAATTTTTAATTAAGTATTGTTTTTGGAGGTATGTGAACTAGTGCTCTTCTATATCGTTCTGTGATTAAGTGTTAAGTTAGGTTAGCTTAATCCTTCTCATACATGATGTATTAAATTTCTATTATGTGTACTTTTTATATTTCAAACTATTTGATTTTTTTTTCTGTCCTTACCACTGAATTATGGGACATGGAGGACATTTATGCCATTGACAAAGGAATATTCCCCAGGGCCCCTCCACCAATACCTCTTCTTTCATTTGACTTTTTGTGGTTGTTCAGTTGCTCAGTCATGTCGGACTTTGCAACCCCAGGAATTGTATCATGCCAGGCTTCCCTGTCTTTCACCATCTCAAGTTCATGTCCATTGAGTCAATGATGCCATCCAACCATCTCTGCCTCTGCTGATACCTTCTCCTCCTGTGCTCAATCTTTTCCAAAATCAGGGTCTTTTCCAATGAGTTGGCTCTTCAGGTGGCGAAAGTATTGGAGCTTCAGCATGAGCATCAGTCCTTCCAGTGAACATTCAGTGTTGATTTTCTTTAGGATTGACTGGTTGGATCTCCTTGCAGTCCAAGGGACTCTCAAGAGTCTTCTCCAGTACCACAATTCAAAAGCATAAATTCTTTGGCGCTCAACCTTCTTCATGGTTCAATTCTCACATCCATACATGACTACTGGAAAAAACCATAGCTCTGAGTGTATGGACCTTTGTTGGTAAAGTGATGTCTCTGCTTTTAATACGCTAACAAGTTTGTCACAGCTTTTCTTTCAAGGAGCAAAGTCTTTTAATTTCATGGCTGCAGTCACCATCTGTAGTAATTTTGGAGCCCAAGGAAATAAAATCTGTCATTGTTTCCACTTTTTTCCTCATCTATTTGCCATGAAGTGATGGGCCCAGATGCCATGATCTTGTTTTTTGAATATTAAGTTTTAAGCCAGCTTTTCCACTCTTCTCTTTCACATTCATCAAGAGGCTCTTTAGTTCCTCTTAGCTTTCTGCCATCAAGATGGTGTCACTGAGTATGTGAGGTTGTCAGTGTTTCTCCAATCAGTCTTGATTCCAGCTTGTGAGCCATTCAGCCTGGCATTTCATATGATGTACTATGTATATAAGTTAAATTAGCAGGATAACAATACAGAGACATGATGTACTCCTTTCCCAATTTTGAACCAGTCCATATTCCATGTCCAGTTCTAACTGTTGCTTCTTGTATGAAACTTGCATACAGGTTTCTCAGAAGACAGGTTAGGTGGTCTGGTATTCCCATCTCTTTAAGAATTTCCCACAGTTTGTTGCGGTCCAACAGTCAAAGGCTTTAGTGTAGTCAGTGAAGCAGAAGTAGAATTTTTGGGGAATTTCCTTGCTTTTTTATGATCCAACTAATATTGGCAATTTGGTCTCTGGTTCCTCTGCCTTTTGTAAATCCAGCTTGTACATTTGGCTCTTACTTTCCCTTCATTAATGGGCTTCCCAGGTGGTGCTAGTGGTAAGAACCTGCCTGCCAATGCAAGAGACAAAAGAAGTGTGAGTAGAAATGTGGATTCAATCCCTGGGCCAGGAAGATCCCCTAGAGGCAACCTACTCCAGTATTCTTGCCTGGAGAATCCCAAGGACAGAGGAATCTGGCGGGCTACAGTCCATGGGGTCACAAAGAGTTGGACGTGATTGAGTGAGTAACATTTTCACACTTTTTCCTTTACTCACTTTTTCCATTCCGTTCCGTTCAGTCGCTCAGTTGTGTCCGACTCTTTGAGACCCCATGAATCGCAGCACGCCAGGCCTCCCTGTCCATCACCAACT
>SJXQ01010444.1:0-13112 GCA_006408695.1 Aepyceros melampus
CCTTGGTATCTCTAATTTTCTTGAAGAGATCTCTAGTCTTTCCCATTCTGTTGTTTTCCTCTCTTTCTTTGCATTGATTACTGAGGAAGGCTTTCTTATCTCTTCTTACTATTCTTGGGAACTCTGCATTCAGATGCTTATATCTTTCCTTTTCTCCTTGGCTTTTCACTTCTCTTCTTTGCACAGCAATTTGTAAGGCTTCCCCAGAAAGCCATTTTGCTTTTTTGCATTTCTTTTCCATGGGGATGGTCTTGATCCCTGTCTTGTGTACAATGTCACAAACCTCATTCCATAGTTCATCAGGCACTCTGTCTATCAGATCTAGACCCTTAAATCTATTTCTCACTTCCACTGTATAATCATAAGGGATTTGATTTAGGTCATACCTGAATGGTCTAGCTGTTTTTCTGTTTTCTTCAATTTCAGTCTGAATTTGGTAATAAGGAGTTCATGATCTGAGCCACAGTCAGCTCCTGGTCTTGTTTTTGTTGACTGTATAGAGCTTCTCCATCTTTTGCATAATCAATCTGATTTCGGTGTTGACCATCTGGTGATGTCCATGTGTAGTCTTCTCTTGTGTTGTTGAAGAGTGTTTGCTATGACCAGTGCATTTTCTTGGCAAAACTCTATTAGTGTTTGCCCTGCTTCATTCTGCATTCCAAGGCCAAATTTGCCTGTTACTCCAGGTGTTTCTTGACTTCCTACTTTTGCATTCCAGTCCCCTATAATGAAAAGGACACTATTTTTGGATGTTAGTTCTAAAAGGTCTTGTAGGTCTTCATAGAACCATTCAACTTCAGCTTCAGTGTTACAGACTTGGATTACTGTGATATTGAATGGTTTGCCTTGGAGACGAACAGAGATCATTCTGTCGTTTGAGATTGCATCCATGTATTGCATTTCATACTCTTCTGTTGACCATGATGGCTACTCCATTTCTTCTGAGGGATTCCTGCCCACAGTAGTAGATATAATGATCATGTGAGTTAAATTCACCCATTCCAGTCCATTTTAGTTCCCTGTTCCTAGAATGTTGATGTTCAGTCTTGCCATCTCTTGTTTGACCATGTCCAATTTGCCTTGATTCATTGACCTGACATTCCAGGTTCCTATGCAATACTGCTCTTTACAGCATCGGATCTTGCTTCTATCACCAGTCACGTCCACAGCTGGGTATTGTTTTTGCTTTGGCTTCATCCCTTCATTCTTTCTGGAGTTATTTCTCCACTGACCTCCAGTAGCATATTGGGCACCTACTGATCTGGAGAGTTCCTCTTTCAGTATCCTATCATTTTGCCTTTTCATACTGTTCATGGGGTTCTCAAGGCAAGAATACTGAAGTGGCTTGCCATTCCCTTCTCCAGTGGACCACATTCTGTCAGACTTCTCCACCATGACCCGCCCGTTTGGGTTGCCCCACAGGCATGGCTTAGTTTCATCGAGAGACTCTTGAGAGTCCCTTGGACTGCAAGGAGATCCAACCAGTCCATTCTGAAGGAGATCAACCCTGGGATTTCTTTGGAAGGAATAATGCTAAAACTAAAGCTCCAGTACTTTGGCCACCTCATGCGAAGAGTTGACTCATTGGAAAAGACCTGATGCTGGGAGGGATTGGGGGCAGGAGGAGAAGGGGACGACCGAGGATGAGATGGCTGGATGGCATCATTGACTCAATGGACGTGAGTCTGACTGAACTCCGGGAGTTGGTGATGGACAGGGAGGCCTGGCGTACTGCGATTCATGGGGTCGCAAAGAGTCGGACACGACTGAGTGACTGAACTGAACTGAACTGAACTGTGGTCCTAGTGTGATTAGATTGACTAGATTTCTGTGAGTATGGTTTAAGCGTGTCTGCCCGCTGATGCCCTCTTGCAACACCTACCATCTTACTTGGGTTGTTCTTACCTTGGGTGTGGGGTATCTCTTCACAGCTGCTCCAGCAAAGCACAGCCACTGCTCCTTACCTTGGATGAGAGGTATCTCCTTCCACCACTTTTCCTGACCTTCAGCATGGGATGGCTCCTCTAGGCCCTCCTGCGCCTGCCAGCCACCATTCCTTGGATGTGGGGTTGCTCCTCCCGGCCGCCATCCCTGGCCTTGGGCGTGGGGTTGCTCCTTCCTGCCACTGCCCCTGGCCTCGGACACGGGGTGCCTCCTCCCGGCCACCACCGCTGACCCTAGACGCAGGGTAGCTCCTCTCCGCCGCTGCCCTTGACCTCGAATGCAGGGTAGCTCCTCTCGGCCGTTCCTGCGCCATCGCAGCCTTGCACTCTAGGCCGCTGCCGCCGCCTGCGCTTAGTGCACAGACTACCTTAGCCTTCCCTATACATTACTATACCAGATACACTATTGTACCAAATAATAGATGTTTCGTTATTAGGTAAAATTAAAATATAAACATCTGGCAAGGAAACTAATTCTCACTTCAGTCGTATCCGACTCTGTGCAACCCCATAGACGGAAGCCCACCAGGCTCCCCCATCACTGGGATTCTACAGGCAAGAACAATGGAGTGAGTTGCCATTTCCTTCTCCAATGCATGAAAGTGAAAAGTGAAAGTGAAGTCGCTCAGTTGTGTCCAACTCTTAGTGACCCCATGGACTGCAGCCTACCAGGCTCCTCCACCCATGGGTTTTGCAGGCAAGAGTACTGGAGTGCTGTGCTATTGCTTTCTCCCAACTTATTCTCATAGAAACTTAAAATAGGACAGTTGGGGACTGATTAAAGCTCAAACAAACTATATTGTTAAGTATTGATATTCACCATCATATAAAATTCCATATAAGGAGAGCTTGTCCTGGAACCCCTTTTAAGGTTTTTATGATTGCTAATTATATGTGAAAGTGAAAGTTGCTCAGTCATGTCCAACTCTTTGCAACCCAATGGACTATACAGTCCATGGAATTCTGTAGGTTAGAATACAGGAGTGGGTAGCCTTTCCTTTCTCCAAGAGATCTTCCCAACCCAGGTCTCCCACATTGCTGGCGATTCTTTACCAGCTGAGCTACAAGGGAAGTCCAATAACTGTTTGTAGATCAGATAAAATTATCATGCCTACTGCACATTTAGAACATGGTTCTTTTAGGACACAGTAAGTGGCAAAGATTTTAAAGTTATGGGTGCAATTTCAACAATAGTATTTTCTATTCTAAATATAAGATAGCAAGAATGAAGTATATTTGCATTTGGAAGCTTATAAATGTAACTTGGAGTCTTAGTCTATTATCTACAAATCTCAAGTATTTCTTTATGTATATATATAAAGAAATACTTGAGATTTGAATATATATACATATATATATATATACATATATATGTTATTATCTGCAGTATTTCTATAACATTGTTATCTTGAGTGCTCGATTTAACTGGTGTGTTGTTCTGAAGTTTGAACAGAAATAACTTTCATTGTGCTCTGCTTTTTCTTGCTGTTGATTGTTGTGTTTTCCCATTTTGTATGTAGAGTCCTCAAATCTCTAATCTGACTCTTCTTTCTTACAGGGTATTTTTATATTCACTTCCAAAGGTGTCCATTTCTTCTAAAAAGTTAAACTCTTTTTTCCATTGTCATTATTTCTCATAAAATTTGATGATTTTGGCCACTGACTTGTGTCTAAGGTCAGTGTTTTAGTTCTTGGAAGTAGGGCTTTTATTCCAACTCTGGGAGAAAAAGAAATCCATTTTCATGACAGTCTTTGAAACTAACTGTAAATACTCAGGGTGTGCAGAAGTTATTATCCTGGTAGTTTCACTCAATTTAGAGTCTAAAGTGTTCACCAGTGATTGTGTCATGACCTCATTCTCTCCCTCAATGTTTCTATCTAGTCTTTTTCTTCAAACCACAGTTTCTTAAATGTTGCTCTCTATCAGTCACAATCTTTTCATTCTTCAAAGTTTCCATATCCTCCTCTCTTCCCACTTATTTCAGCAGATAGGAATAGTCCTTACGAGTTGATATTCTTTTCCTTCTTTAGACTCTTCCTGAGTCTCCTATATTGTCATCCTTGGGAGTAAATTTGGCACTGGGGCATAGCTAAGTGGTAAAGTGGTTATAAAGCTAAATGGTCAGTCATGACTTTTCTGTAAAAAAAATCAAAGTTTTTACTACAGTATATCAAGTTAGTGTAAAGGGAAGTATAATTTTTATCAATCCTGAAAACCTCAGATGGAAAGGGTTGTATTCTGAACAGCCAATCTGTTACCATAAGTGCTTTAACTTTCGTCCAGTAGCTCAGCCTTTCTCTGTCTGATTGGGTCATGTTTCCTATTTACAAGCACACTAACTTCCCATTGCCAAGCACTACACTATACTCTCAACAGATTCTTTTTTCCTGCTCTTTGTTCCCATTTCTCAACAGCCTCATATCCTACTCATAAGCAAATACACACATCATGGTACTTTTCCAGTTTGCCCCAAACCCACCCACTTTCCAACTTAGTCTATATTGCACCTTCTTTGTGAAGCATGGCTGACCTTCTAAATCCTCAACACATCACCACTGGTTTGAAAAGCCAGTCCTTCCACGTGTTTCACACAGTATGATTTTACATGTTAAGGGCATTGTGGTTTAAACAAAAAAGCTTAATCTTATTTAAGCAAGGTTTTTTTTTTTTTTTCCTCCAGACATCGACCAGCAGAAAACTTTGGAACATCCATATGAATATTTGTCACAATTAATGGCTAATTTTGGAGTAAATAGCCAATGCTCGTGGAATTTCCCGTAGTGTGAACTTTGCCCTCTGAAGTTAGAAGTCCAGAAACTCACTTTCCCAAGTCTTTCTTCATCATGTCATTTAGCCTTCAATCATCAACTGAAAATACAAGAACTGCATGGCATCTATTTTCTCACAGAAGTGTCTGTCTTCCTGGAGAAGAAGAAGTGAGACTCTGGTGTCTGTCCTGCTTCTGTGTGGGAAACTGCAACATCTGCGCCTAGACAGAGGACTTGGGTCCCCTCCGGAGCAACTTGACTCTGTGCAAGCTCAACTATGTGATGCCCTCGGAAGTTATTTTATGCCTAAATTTGGCTAAAGTGGACTATATTGTTGGTGAGCTAAAACCAGTATCAAGCCACAGAGTCATATAACTCAAAATAATCAAAACTATTAGCCATTGTGCCCTAGAATAGTCACTAGTTCTTTCTTTTCCTTATCAAACTTGTTATCCTGTCACTTTTTCAACATCATATAATTCCTCTTCTTTTAGCCTTTGTCCTTAGCTGGCTAGATTTTTAAAAAGTCATTCAACCCCCTTGAAAGTTGTGTGTATTGTGTGTGTATGTATGCAATGTAGACATGGAATGATAAAGTGAAAGACGCATGTTCTTTTATCTTTGTATCTTAAAGCAGGGACTGAAAACACAGATAGATTAGGATGAATTGGAAGTTTTATAAAGTGATTTCAAATTAACCAAAGATGAAGGCATGTTATAAATTCACTGTTTTTTAAGTGAAAGATTACCACATTGCAGGCAGACTTTTTACCATCTGAGCCACCAGGGAAGCCCCAATATATAAACCCTCTGCTTCTCATTTTTATCAATCTGACATGTTGAAGTATTTATTATAGGCTAATAGAAATGGATTCATTTTCTTCATGAGAATCCACATTTAACTTTGAATTGGGTCATAGTTGATACTCATTTTTTTTAATTTCTGATTTTATTCAGATATGTCTATGAGAACTAGTCCATGTTTGATGTCCAGCTCAAATATGAACTCTTGTCACCCTGTTAGCAAACTTGTTTTATCTCTAAATCCTACTCTCATTTGCTGGATGTAGTAGATGAGCTTCTTCCACAAGTAGGCTATAATGCTGTGTTTAATATTCAGATTTATTTTAGGGAAAGTCCTTGAGATCAACATCTGTGGAAAGCAGAAGAAGGAAGGAGAATAGGGCAGAAGTAGATCCTGAACTATGCTGCAGCTCTGACAAGTTTCAGCCAACAGTACAGGGAGCTCTGAAGTTAAAATGGTCCATCAGGCTTGTCTGACATTGGGCCAAAACTCGGTGTGGGCTAAATGTGAAAAGGTCTTGGCCTTAGTGGGAGTGGCTCTCTGCAACTGAGGCAACTTCCTAAGGGGCTGAGATCTAATAGGCACCTGCCAATAGCACACGCAGTAGCTGGGGCATAAGTCTTTCCTTAAAGGGGTGTCTTGGGCAGCTCAGTGCCCACAGTGCTACATAAATGGTGCATTGGCAGTGGGGCTGAAGAGGGTTAATTTCTCCAGTTTCTTTGGTGCGGATGGATATGTTTTAGATTGTTTTTCTCTTCCACACCAAGGGTAAAATCTTGCTGCACATTTTGGGTTCATCAACAGGTCCCGTCATGGTCCCACCAGAACCTCTGTGGCAAAAAGCAATATAAAGAAAGCTAAGGCATTGGAGAAGGAAATGGCAACTCACTCCAGTGTTCTTGCCTGGAGAATCCCAGGGATGGGGGAGTCTGGTGGGCTGCCATCTATGGGATCGCACAGAGTTGGACATGACTGAAGTGACTTAGCAGCAGCAAGGCTGGGGTGAGTAGCATTACTAAGTATGTCCAAAGCCTCAAACTGAAATTTTAGGGAGTGAATTTTGCTTTAGGATGTCCTAAGGTAGGTCTAGGGTGTGTCGGGGTGAGGGTTTTCCTTAGTAACTTGGGATTTGAAGGACTGCTTCTCTTCTCATTGGTAGAGTCCTACATAAGAGGACCATTCACTTATTGTAGGGTTCAGAGAAGCCACAGGCAGTTTGTGCAGGCACTATTAGGTGGAATAGCTTTCTATAGAGTGTATGTGTGTTTAGTTATATTCCTTTCCCCTCCCTTTTTCATCAGTTGAGATACTTCTCCAGGGAAAACAGATTTTATCTTGATACGAAAAAATTGAGGAAATAAATTTTTCTTTTATTAGAGACTAGTAATAAATAATGAAACAAGTAACCTTGTATTGTATTCTGGAATAATTCTCTGAGCATCCTATTTTTGAGAATTCTATATATTTTCTGAGTTATTGAATATCAGATAATTTAATTTTTTTAATTCATAAAATTTTGCCATACAATTTGAGGTTTGTAGTATTTGTGCTTGGAGTTCAGGACACATGTCTCTTTATTTTCTTATTTTTTTAGTTCAGGAATGTTCAATGAAAATTTAATTTTATTTTTCTATATAAAAACTCTATATTCTTCATATACACACACATCCCCATAAACACACACTAAAGCTTTAACTTATCTATAAAATTCAGAAAATTTTTCAACTTGTAGATTTTTTTTTACTACCTCCTTTAATTTTAACAGTAGTTTTTTCTCTAGAGCAGGGAAAGTGTCTTAAGGTATTTTAAAAGATAATTGACCAATTTTAGTCATATCTAAACTTTTTATTGTATCAATTGAAGTGTATATGTGTGTGCTGAGTCACAGTAGTGTCTGACTCTTTACGACCCCCTTTACGACCCTGACCCCAGGACCATAGCCTGCCAAGGCTTCTCCACCCATGGGCTTCTCCAGACAAGAATATTGGAATGAGTTGCCATGTCCTCCTCCAGGGGATCTTCCTAACCCAGGGTTTGAACCCACATCTCTTGCATGGGCAGGTAGGTTCTTCACCACCTGGGAAGCCCATTAATTGAAGTATACATTTTGGAAACTAAGTTTTTCATTTGAAAACAATATTTGATATCTTAAATTGTTCCTGTGTTAGAATATAGAGACTTTCTGAGTTTCGTTGATTATACAAATTGTAGCTGTTTGACATTTTTTTCTTTCCCGTAGTAGTTCTGTTCTTAGGAAAACAAACGTTTAAATTTCATTCTCAAAAAAAAGTCTCTTTTTAAACTACTGTATAGTTTCATATGCTAAGAATATTTGTTACTGTTTTTCTACTATATAAGGGTATCTATATTCAGTTTTGATAGTTGAGAAGGTATCTTTAATAATTAGGATAGATTTTCATTGAAATGTCAAAAACCAATTTAAAGAAGGATATTTGAGATTGTTCTACATCTCAAATTTCTCTACATGAGAAATTTTACCATGAAAAATCAGAGATGCACTTTAAAAAAGATTTTACCTGAACTGAGGATCATTTTAACGCAATTATATTTTTTAGACAAAATTTTTCTTAAGCTTGCCTTTAAAATGAATTTATATGAAGAGATAAAGGAAGTGAAAATTTCTCTTAAAGAACATACAATACAATATTTATATAGCAATATGTATATTAAATAATGTATACCTATTTATTACATATAATAGGTATATATTCACACATGTACATATGTGAATATATGTATAGTAAATAGAAACAAAATAATGTAGACTTTGGTATTAGGGATATAATTATTTCTGAGACACTGTGCTTTAAAAATCCCTAATAGAAGCTCCACAGGCACTTCTCTTTGCTTTTGGGCATCTGTGGGCTTAACATTAATCAGATTGAATTTTACAACTATTTGGCTTAAGAGGAGCCTAAATAAATGAAGCTAAAATAAACCTTGTTTAATCTAACAGGCTCAAATTGATAGTATACTCTTGAATTATGTGTTGCCTTTCAAAATATCATTATATTACTATTTTTGTTAAGATCAGGTTTTCTTCATGAATGCAAGCTTATAGAGACAAATCTTCAGAGACAAGAGATCTGGAAATTTTTAAAACTATTTGTCTAGTAATGAGATAGATCTAAGTACTAGGAAGTGAACTCAATGGTAATTCTTACTCTGATATTAGTGATAAGTGTATCATTTATGATTGATATTTCTGTTACTAATTAGAAGAAGTCACAAATAGAGCTAACAGATTTTTTTTAGTGAGTTTCACCTATCAGGAACCCAGTAAAGATTTAGTGAGTAAATAAAAGTGACATTCTAATCAGCTGATTCTCAGCCTCCTTTTATCCTTAATGAAAAGTCACTCATAATGGATGACATTTATATGTACAACAGTACTTTGGAAGCATTCATATTTTGATGAAACCAAAATTATTTTTTTAAAGAAGTAAAGCTCCTTCATAATTCATATTCAGCACAACCATTTAAGTCTCCCAAAAAGTTCCTCTGGGGGACTGAGGCTGAACAGATACAGAATGTGTTCACTTTTAAGGACTCTGTCCATTGTTCCACATCCTTATTCCCACACAGGAATAAAGAAGCAGCGATGCAAATGACAGTTAGTCATTATGGGGATCATATCATCATGGCTCTAGCTCACCAAACTAAATTGATTATGGTGAAATGTTGTTATTTTGATGTATAGCAAACTAGTTTGAACTAATATTAATAAACATGCAGGTTGCGATGATACTATGGAGAAAACTTCATGGCTTTAATCCTGCCATGGAAGAGAGATGCACATGAGCTGTTTAGAACATTTTGGTAATTTTAAAGGCATCTATCTCTATCCCTATAGGATAGGCAACTATCCCTATATATTATCAGGAGCATTATCTTTCAGAATAAGCAAAAGTTAAGATAATGAATGAAAACAGACGTTATTTATAAAACCCCATTTACTTAAAAAGTTAATGCATAGTGAACCATTCAAAGTGCAGAAAATTTATTCTACTCTTTCTTATGAGGGACCTCTTTCGTTGTTATTCCTTTGGTTCTCTCTTTTTCAGTTAACAAAAATTAAGGGGGTAATTTTTGACATTTTCTTCTAAAAAAGAGATATCATAGTGGTTATTTATAATTTGCCTAACACAAATGATACAAATTATTGTCTGACAAGTTTTAGGGTGGCTCAGATGGTAAAGCAGCTGCCTACAATGCAGGAGACCCGGGTTAATCCCTGGGTCGGGAAGATCTCCTGGAGAAGGAAATGGCAACCCACTCCATTATTCTTGCCTGGAAAATCCTATGGATTGAGGAACCTTGTAGGCTACAGTCCATGGGGTGGCAAAGATCGGACACGACTGAGCGACTTCACTTTCACTTTCTTTCACAAGTTTTAGGTAGGAACCTAGTGGATCAGGGGCTTCCCTAATGGCTCAGACATTAAAGAATCTGCTTGTAATGCAGGAGACCTGGGTTTGAATCCTTGGTTGGGAAGATCCTTTGGAGAAGGGAATGGCTATCTATTCCAGTATTCTTGCCTGGAAAATTCCATGGAAAGAGAAGGTGGGGAGCTGCAGTCCATGGAGTCACAAAAAGCTGAACACTACTGAGCAACTGACACTTTCACTTTCCCAGAAAGAAATGAACAACCGGAGAGATTCTTGTTCTATCTATTATTGACTAAGACTAACACTGGCACACATATCCAAAAATTTACCATGCAGGGTTTCTTTTATGAATGTAAGAAAAAGTTGATTGTTTCTTCTTTTTTTAAAATTTTTGTTTTTACTTTATTTTACTTTACAATACTGTATTGGTTTTGCCATACATTGACATGAATCAGCCATGGGTTTACATGTGTTTCCAATCCTGAACCCCCCTCCCACCTCCCACCACCCCATATCATCTCTCTGGATCATCCTCGTGCACCAGCCCCAAGTATCCTGTATCCTGTATCGAACATAAACTGGCGATTCATTTCTTACCTGATAGTATACATGTTTCAATGCCATTCTCCCAAATCATCCCACCCTCTCCCTCTCCCACAGAGTCCAAAAGTCCATTCTATACATCTGTGTCTCTTTTGCTGTCTCGCATACAGGGTTATCATTACCATCTTTCTAAATCCCATATATACGTGTTAGGATACTGTATTGGTGTTTTTCTTTCCGACTTACTTCATCTGTATAATAGGCTCCAGTTTCATCCACCTCATCAGAACCGACTCAAATGTATTCTTTTTAATGGCTGAGTAATACTTCATTGTGTATATGTACCACAGCTTTCTTATCCATTCATCTGCTGATGGACATCTAGGTTGCTTCCATGTCCTGGCTATTATAAACAGTGCCGCGATGAACATAGGGGTACATGTGTCTCTTTCAATTCTGGTTTCCTCGGTGTGTATGCCCAGCAGTGGGATTACTGGGTCATAAGGTAGTTCTATTTGCAGTTTTTTTTTTTTAAGGAATCTCCACACTGATCTCCATAGTAGCTGTACTAGTTCACATTCCCACCAACAGTGTAAGAGGGTTCCCTTTTCTCCACACTCTCTCCAGCATTTATTGCTTGAAAACTTGGATCACTGCCATTCTGAATGGTGTGAAATGGTACCTCATTGTGGTTTTGATCTGCATTTCTCTGATAATGAGTGATGTTGAGCATCTTTTAAATACACAAAATTCTTACATATCAATATATATCTGCATCTCTCCCTTTTAGTAATAATTTGATAAATTAATTTGTCTTTGAAGGAGAAAAATGGATGAATGGTTCTAAATAATCACTGAAACAAACCTAATTTAGATTCAATCTTGGATGAAAGGTTCTAAATAATCACTGGAAGAGACTTGATTTAGATTCAATAGAGATTTTGAAATTGTTATTCTGTCCACTAGGAGAAAGGAGCTAAAATGTGGGGTCAGGGAGTTGAGGAGCCATCTTAGGAAGGGGAAGGAAGACTTGATTTAGATTCAATAGAGATTTTGAAATTGTTATTCTGTCCACTAGGAGAAAGGAGCTAAAATGTGGGGTCAGGGAGTTGAGGAGCCATCTTAGGAAGGGGAAGGAAGTCATAATAGGAGGCACTATCGGACTTCAATTCTTATGTTAATCAGAGAATCTTAACTTCTCTATCCTGGTATAATCAAATGAGATATTTATTGATTATATTTACAAACCTCTGTCCACTAGGAGAAAGGAGCTAAAATGTGGGGTCAGGGAGTTGAGGAGCCATCTTAGGAAGGGGAAGGAAGTCATAATAGGAGGCACTATCGGACTTCAATTCTTATGTTAATCAGAGAATCTTAACTTCTCTATCCTGGTATAATCAAATGAGATATTTATTGATTATATTTACAAACCTTGGTCAGGACAGATATATAGCTGATGGTGTTAGGGAAGACTAAGAAATAGAGAAATGAAATGTTATAAGGATTGCCTGTGTTTCTATTTCTCTCTCTGTTGGCTTCATTTTCTACTAATACAAATGGGCAGTATCAATGCCTTCTGCTCAGATACTTCCAACCCATTAATCAGAGATCAAAGGGAAGATGATTGGTCTAGTTTGGAACATTTCCCACTTGTGTGAGTAGGGAAGTAGGACTTTTTATCAGAAGGAAGGTTAGCACAGACCTGTGAACCCTGTTATCCAAGGTATTAGCCTATCACCTAAGAAGAGGTTTCCTTTCTAGAGGATACAAGTTAGAGACTACATGATGTTTGCCTGTTGAAAACACTGAATATACTGTGAATGATGTGGATCATTTGAAGTGCATTATTTGTTTTATCATTACTTTAAAATAATTTGCTTAATCAGTTCAGTTCGTTCACTTCAGTTCCTCAGTCGTGTCCAACTCTGTGACCCCATGGACTGCAGCATGCCAGGCCTCCCTGTTCATCACCAACTGCCAGAGTTTACTCAAACTCATTGAGTAAACATTGAGTAAACATTGAGTCAGTGATGCCATCCAACCATCTCATCCTCTGTCATCCCCTTCTACTCCTGCCTTCAATCTTTCCTAGCATTAGGGTTTTTCCAGAAAGTCAGTTCTTCATATCAGGTGGCCAAAATATTGGAATTTCAGCTTCAACATCATTCTTTCCAATGAATATTCAGAACTGATTTCCTTTAGAATGGACTGGTTGGATCTCCTTGCAGTCCAAGGGACTCTCACTAGATCACTTTCTAACACCATACACAAAAATAAACTCAAAATGGATTAAAGATCTAAACATAAGACAAGAAACTATAAAACTCTTAGAGGAGAATATAGGCAAAACACTCTCTGACATAAATCACAGCAGGATCCTCTATGATCCACCTCCCAGAATACTGGAAATAAAAGCAAAAATAAACAAATGGGATCTAATTAAAATTAAAAGCTTCTGCACAACAAAGGAAACTATAAACAAGGTGAAAAGACAGCCTTCTGAATGGGAGAAAATAATAACAAATGAAACAACTGACAAACAACTAATCTCAAAAATATACAAGCAGCTTATGCAGCTCAACTCCAGAAAAATAAATGACCCAATCAAAAAATGGGCCAAAGAACTAAATAGACACTTCTCCA
>SJXQ01010444.1:15341-28990 GCA_006408695.1 Aepyceros melampus
TGTAAAAGAGTTTTGAACAGTCATGACTCAGGCTTGTGCTAGAGGGCGCTAGTTCACCACACAATAGGTTTATTGTGCTCTACAGGCATTTACACTTGACTTATCTATGGGGTCGCACAGAGTCGGACACGACTGAAGCCACGCAGCAGCAGCAGCAGCAGCAGCAGTAACTCATCCAAGTGGAGAAGGCAATGGCAATCCACTCCAGTACTCTTGCCTGGAAAATCCCATGGACAGAGGAGCCTGGCAGGCTACTGAGCGACTTCATTTTTAACTCATCTAAGGGCTTCCCTTGTGACTCAGCTGGTAAAGAATGCGGGAGAGCTGGGTTCGATCCCTGGGTTGGGAAGATCCCCTGGAGAAGGGAAAGGATACCCACCCCAGTATTCTGGCCTAGAGAATTCCATGGATGTCTATGGGGTCACAAAGAGTCGGACACGACTGAGCAACTTTCACTAGCTCTTCTAAACAAGAACCAAAGGAAGAATCAGATATTTAGTAAGCAAGCTATCAGCCATCTTTATTCAGAGATAATATAATATAAAAATTTCAGTCTATAACTCACTTGAGATTATTTGGGGGAAGAACAACCCAACAGTCATGATGGCATCATAAACCTATATCCCTAACCTGGGGATGGTCCAACTAGCGGTAGAAAAGTCAAAATAAGCAATGATGACTTAGTGCCCTCACCTGCGCTGAAGTGAAGACATGCCAAGCAAGGTGTTTCCTCAACAATAAAATGGGAGGGCTGGACCAGACCATCTTTGGGGTCCCTTTTAACTCTAACATGCTATAACACACAATTCTAGCCTTTTAAAGAAACAGTCATGGTCTCCAAAAATACAAACACTCAATCAGAAGTGACAAAATTCAATCAAAAGTGAAAAACAGAGAATTCTGAGAATCTGTCAAAACAGAAGACAAAAGTTCCATTTTTCTTCTTCTATATAAGGCTGGGGTTTAAAAAAAATCAATGTGACAAAGGATTGGAAGTCTAAGAGATATATTGGTTGTGAAAGAAATATCTTTTAGCTGCTTCTATATCTCCACATGTGTCAATACTTATTTCAGCCAAATCTTTATCATCTTTAGGAAAAGGTGGTTTATACTGTAGATGCCAAGCAAACAAAAGCAATAGTTTTACAATGACTTCATTAAACCACCTGAAAAACCACAAGCATCTATGACTAAAGTAAAAATCCAGGAAACAATACTGAATTAAAGATGGAAGTGAAGAAATTGGTAAATAATTTGTTTTATGTTTATGAAACTCTTCCACTTTGGAAGTATCAAAATAACTCACAGTTCGAGTGCAGGATGAGACTAGAAATAAAAAATAAAAGTCTGACTTTGAGATGATTGTATAGCTTATACTCTCTGTAAACCATCCTGCAGGGTCCTGAACTATGACAGAGTTGTAGTGATTTCTAAATTATGGGGATGTCCTTCATTATTATTTGAAGATTTGAGTCCCAGTTTTCTCTTTTCTAAAATGAGGGCAGAGTGATGAAGTAATAATGACACTGGATGTGGAAATATTACTTTGTGAAAGAAATATCTTTTAGCTGCTTCTATATCTCCACACGTGTCAATACTTATTTCAGCCAAATCTTTATCATCTTTAGGAAAAGGTGGTTTATACTGTAGATGCCAAGCAAACAAAAGCAATAGTTTTACAATGACTTCATTAAACCACCTGAAAAACCACAAGCATCTATGACTAAAGTAAAAATCCAGGAAACAATACTGAATTAAAGATGGAAGTGAAGAAATTGGTAAATAATTTGTTTTATGTTTATGAAACTCTTCCACTTTGGAAGTATCAAAATAACTCACAGTTCGAGTGCAGGATGAGACTAGAAATAAAAAATAAAAGTCTGACTTTGAGATGATTGTATAGCTTATACTCTCTGTAAACCATCCTGCAGGGTCCTGAACTATGACAGAGTTGTAGTGATTTCTAAATTATGGGGATGTCCTTCATTATTATTTGAAGATTTGAGTCCCAGTTTTCTCTTTTCTAAAATGAGGGCAGAGTGATGAAGTAATAATGACACTGGATGTGGAAATATTACCAACTTATTTTTTTTATTACATGATAGGGATGTCCTTTAGTCTGTCTTATTTTTAAAAAATTTACTTTGACAAAAAAAATTTGCTTACTCTTTTCAGTTTCATAAGATTAAAGGTAAAAGATCTATATCAAAATATGTTTGATATAACTATACTGATAACTCAATAAATAGTTTAAACAATTATAATGTGGCACTTTGAACATTCCAAATAATTAAAGGCAAATAGTAAAACATTGTTTTATATTGAACTTCATGCACTAGCCCATGAACATGGCAAGCTGTATGGCTCTGGTCACGTTCCTTAGCCTCTCTGGGCCTAGCTTCCTACTTTATAAGACGGGGCTGTAGCTAGCATCTTCCTTCCGTCCTTACAGAATCAGCGTGCCGATGTGTGCAGAGTTCTTGCCTATTACCATCACTGCCATCCATGTGCTTTAATAAAAGAGCAGTATAAACATGGACTAGGCAATGTTTTCAAGCATCTTAGCACATTTTATAAAATAAGCCTAGCGTGTGGGCTCTCTGCTGCTAAGTCACTTCAGTCGTGTCCGACTATGTGTGACCCCATAGACGGCAGCCCACCAGGCTCCCCGGTCCCTGGGATTCTCCAGGCAAGAACACTGGAGTGGGTTGCCATTTCCTTCTCCAATGCGTGAAAGTGAAAATTGAAAGGGAAGTCTCTCAGTCGTGTCCGACCCTTAGCGACCCCGTGGACTGCAGCCCACCAGGCTCCTCCATCCATGGGATGCTCCAGGCAAGAGTATTGGAGTGGGGTGCCATATCCTATTTAAAAAAACCCACAAAATTTGTTTTACAGAACTATTAAATACTCCTTCATTCCCTATTTCTTCCTCTGGCATCTAAATTATTATTTTTTTAAGTATGAAGTGACCTCTCCTCAGCAGTGAATTCACAAAGGTCCTCTCATCATCTATAAGGTTCTTAAAACATCCACTAGGCAATACAGAAACTCTATTTAGAAATAGAGGAAAACATGCAAAAGCTTATACAAGATCCTCCGCTTGCCAGAGTCTTTTTCATCCATATCCTATTTAAAAAAACCCACAAAATTTGTTTTACAGAACTATTAAATACTCCTTCATTCCCTATTTCTTCCTCTGGCATCTAAATTATTATTTTTTTAAGTATGAAGTGACCTCTCCTCAGCAGTGAATTCACAAAGGTCCTCTCATCATCTATAAGGTTCTTAAAACATCCACTAGGCAATACAGAAACTCTATTTAGAAATAGAGGAAAACATGCAAAAGCTTATACAAGATCCTCCCCTTGCCAGAGTCTTTTTCAGGAAGTCAGGTGTGCCCCGAGGTGCCAAGGTGCAACTCTCCACGGTGTAGGTGTGGCTGTAAAGCCAGATGAATAGCCTGCGCTCACAGCCACACTGCCTGCCCACACTCCTGGTGCCCACGCCACATTGTCCTGTGTTCTCTAGGAAGGCAGCTGTGCTGGCATAGCCTCGCTCCCTAGATTGCACAATGACATGAACTCAAAAGGCATTCTCGCAGATACTAGCTGAAGCTTAGCAAGAGGCTGCTGATTACTGTGGCTTACAGCATCCCACACTAATGGTGTGTTATTTTCAGTTGTGCTTTGACATCTGGGCTTTCAATCCCATGTGGGACCACCATATATGTAATGGCCATAGAGCAGCTGCAAGTATATGTTCTTCACATCTGTCTTTCTCATGTACCCTGTCTGAAGATTGATTTTTAGGGCCACCACCCAGAGGTGACCATGTCGAAACAGCTCCAGGATCTCATGTGTGGGAGGTTAATGATATCAGCTCACAGTAACAGCTGGAGCTTTGTATGTTAAGGTCTTGGGAGGCTGCAGTCTTCTGTGCTCCATTCATGTATTCAGTCAATCAATTCATCAAGTATCTTCTAGGTACCATGTATGTGTTGCTGCTGCTGCTGCTGCTGCTGCTAAGTCGCCTCAGTCGTGTCCGACTCTGTGCAACCCCATAGATGGCAGCCCACCAGGCTCCCCCGTCCCTGGGATTCTCCGGGCAAGAACACTGGAGTGGGTTGCCATTTCCTTCTTCAAGGCATAAAAGTGAAAAGTGAAAAGGAAGTCGCTCAGTCGTGTCCGACTCTTAGCGACCCCATGGACTGCAGCCCACCAGGCTCCTCCAGCCATGGGATTTTCCAGGCAAGAGTACTGGAGTGGGGTGCCATTTCCTTCTCCGAGGTACTGTGTTAGAACCATGTATATACAATAAGCAAGAGAGTGTAGTCCGAGTGTAGTCCAGCGAGGAAGACAGATGGAATAGCAATTTTAATGATCTCTTTATGTCTCTTAAGTGTGACTCAAGGGCAGTATTCAATAACAGCAATGTTTTTAATTTCTATTGAAATTTATTTTCAACTTTGACAAAGAGTTCTGTGAATTCATCTTTCAAAATAATCATATTTTCTCTCTTCACATTTTTTTTTTTGTATTAAGAACAGAGCTTTAAATATACACAGGGCTCTAAGAATTCTCCTCAGAACCCTAGCAAATGTCATGGATCCGTTCTTCTGTCAGTAAAATAAATTCCTCAAAGAGTGGGGTGAGGGAGCTATGAAATCAAGAATATCTCACAGGAAGGCAATACATGGGAATTTCTTTTCTTTCACCTGTTGTCTCTTATCCTGGACAAAATTTTAAATGTGGTAAATAATAAATGCTGAAAAATGGGGGGAAATGGAAAGTAGGGGAAATTTACAAGATGTTCCCCTCAGACAGAAAGGTATTTTCAGTATTTTGCTATTACCACTTCTTTGAAAGGAAAAGAAGGTACCTCAACTACTGCGAACTCTTGCTCAGAAACTAATTCATCAATATATACTAAAATCACTTTTCACTGTTTGATGTGGAAAGAGACTGGCTGATTGAAGAAGCTCGTGCCTTAAAGTCTGCCTTAAACCAAAACCTCAAAAGCCCATCCCAGATCATCGATGTTTCCTTTGAGATTCACCGTTGAAATCATGATTCTTCTGTAACAGAGACTTCCCAATCAGACATGCGGAAGAAGCAGGACTTCAACATTTCTCATTTAGAAGGTCCTGCAACTGCCTGGATTACTCAAAATGTTCGTACAATTGGTGCTAATGATTTTAATGAAAAAAATATTTTTAGGCCATGCAGTGGGCATGTGGGATCCAGCCGAAGATCAAATCCTCACCCCCTGCATTCAAAGTGTGGAGTCAACCACTGGACCAACCAGGCTCCTCCATCCATGGGATGCTCCAGGCAAGAGTATTGGAGTGGGGTGCCATATCCTATTTAAAAAAACCCACAAAATTTGTTTTACAGAACTATTAAATACTCCTTCATTCCCTATTTCTTCCTCTGGCATCTAAATTATTATTTTTTTAAGTATGAAGTGACCTCTCCTCAGCAGTGAATTCACAAAGGTCCTCTCATCATCTATAAGGTTCTTAAAACATCCACTAGGCAATACAGAAACTCTATTTAGAAATAGAGGAAAACATGCAAAAGCTTATACAAGATCCTCCCCTTGCCAGAGTCTTTTTCAGGAAGTCAGGTGTGCCCCGAGGTGCCAAGGTGCAACTCTCCACGGTGTAGGTGTGGCTGTAAAGCCAGATGAATAGCCTGCGCTCACAGCCACACTGCCTGCCCACACTCCTGGTGCCCACGCCACATTGTCCTGTGTTCTCTAGGAAGGCAGCTGTGCTGGCATAGCCTCGCTCCCTAGATTGCACAATGACATGAACTCAAAAGGCATTCTCGCAGATACTAGCTGAAGCTTAGCAAGAGGCTGCTGATTACTGGTGGCTTACAGCATCCCACACTAATGGTGTGTTATTTTCAGTTGTGCTTTGACATCTGGGCTTTCAATCCCATGTGGGACCACCATATATGTAATGGCCATAGAGCAGCTGCAAGTATATGTTCTTCACATCTGTCTTTCTCATGTACCCTGTCTGAAGATTGATTTTTAGGGCCACCACCCAGAGGTGACCATGTCGAAACAGCTCCAGGATCTCATGTGTGGGAGGTTAATGATATCAGCTCACAGTAACAGCTGGAGCTTTGTATGTTAAGGTCTTGGGAGGCTGCAGTCTTCTGTGCTCCATTCATGTATTCAGTCAATCAATTCATCAAGTATCTTCTAGGTACCATGTATGTGTTGCTGCTGCTGCTGCTGCTGCTGCTAAGTCGCCTCAGTCGTGTCCGACTCTGTGCAACCCCATAGATGGCAGCCCACCAGGCTCCCCCGTCCCTGGGATTCTCCGGGCAAGAACACTGGAGTGGGTTGCCATTTCCTTCTTCAAGGCATAAAAGTGAAAAGTGAAAAGGAAGTCGCTCAGTCGTGTCCGACTCTTAGCGACCCCATGGACTGCAGCCCACCAGGCTCCTCCAGCCATGGGATTTTCCAGGCAAGAGTACTGGAGTGGGGTGCCATTTCCTTCTCCGAGGTACTGTGTTAGAACCATGTATATACAATAAGCAAGAGAGTGTAGTCCGAGTGTAGTCCAGCGAGGAAGACAGATGGAATAGCAATTTTAATGATCTCTTTATGTCTCTTAAGTGTGACTCAAGGGCAGTATTCAATAACAGCAATGTTTTTAATTTCTATTGAAATTTATTTTCAACTTTGACAAAGAGTTCTGTGAATTCATCTTTCAAAATAATCATATTTTCTCTCTTCACATTTTTTTTTTTGTATTAAGAACAGAGCTTTAAATATACACAGGGCTCTAAGAATTCTCCTCAGAACCCTAGCAAATGTCATGGATCCGTTCTTCTGTCAGTAAAATAAATTCCTCAAAGAGTGGGGTGAGGGAGCTATGAAATCAAGAATATCTCACAGGAAGGCAATACATGGGAATTTCTTTTCTTTCACCTGTTGTCTCTTATCCTGGACAAAATTTTAAATGTGGTAAATAATAAATGCTGAAAAATGGGGGGAAATGGAAAGTAGGGGAAATTTACAAGATGTTCCCCTCAGACAGAAAGGTATTTTCAGTATTTTGCTATTACCACTTCTTTGAAAGGAAAAGAAGGTACCTCAACTACTGCGAACTCTTGCTCAGAAACTAATTCATCAATATATACTAAAATCACTTTTCACTGTTTGATGTGGAAAGAGACTGGCTGATTGAAGAAGCTCGTGCCTTAAAGTCTGCCTTAAACCAAAACCTCAAAAGCCCATCCCAGATCATCGATGTTTCCTTTGAGATTCACCGTTGAAATCATGATTCTTCTGTAACAGAGACTTCCCAATCAGACATGCGGAAGAAGCAGGACTTCAACATTTCTCATTTAGAAGGTCCTGCAACTGCCTGGATTACTCAAAATGTTCGTACAATTGGTGCTAATGATTTTAATGAAAAAAATATTTTTAGGCCATGCAGTGGGCATGTGGGATCCAGCCGAAGATCAAATCCTCACCCCCTGCATTCAAAGTGTGGAGTCAACCACTGGACCACCACAGAAGTCCCAACTGGTGTTATTTTTAAAAATTAAATGGAAAGAGAAGAAAGGAGCATCTCCTCCATAACCCTGCTTTTACCTTCTCAGTCTTGTTTCCCATCACCTTCTATTATTACTCACCTTGCACTCCAGCCACATCAGTCTGGGTGAAGTTCCTTAGACAAGCAGGCTCAAAATAGAAATGGCAGGAAAATTTGGACAATTTTCTGTTTATTAAGGGACAGACAGGTGATTGGGGCTGAGCCAAGGCAGGCAGCCTGCTCTTCTATAGTAAATGAGACTCAGAGACAAATATCCTCAGTTCAGTTCAATTCAGTCGCTCAGTCGTGTCCGACAAACATCCTCAGGGCCCCTTGATTCGTCATGTTTTATCAACATGCTCCCACAGAACAGACGCTTCTTCGGTCAGATGTTTTGCCTATGAGCTGGGCCTTAAATACTCCCTCTCTAGACTTAGTCAAGGGAGTTGATTATCTCCTATCTAGACTGTTTGCCACAATACTCAGCACTACTTGACTCAGAGTGTATTTTTGTCCGGACTGTTGCTCTTTGCTCCTCCCACCCACCCACTCACTCAAATCATCAACTGCAGGAGGACCATGTTTTATTTTATTGTTGTTCTCTACCAAACTTCCACTTCCTCAAACAGTACCTGGCATGGCGTAGGCACCCAATAAGCATATGTCACTGTCATTCTTGTTGTCATCTCATCTGAAAGGTGATGTGGGGCTTCTAGTTACACACACTGGATAGTAACAAATTTATAATCCTTCCTGAAACTCTATGCAATCCACTTAAGGGAGTTTAAAAATGAAAAAGAGACGAAGAATGAGGACATCAATAAAGACAATTCTGACTACCCATGACACTCTTCCCTTCTCCAATTTCCTTATCCTGTCTTTCCCTTCCCCTACAGCACCTATTGGCTTTTAATAGATTATAAAATTTACTTATGAATTATGCAAACTTGTCAGACCCATTTCTAGAAAGTAAGCACATAGAGGGCAGGGATGTTTCTTTATTTTACTCACAGTTGGAGTATTCTAGGCACTAGACAGTGCCTCATAATTCTGGGTACTCAAAAATATTTTCAGAGTGAATGAGTGGAGAATAGAACAAGACAGTGGGAGCTGAGGGTAGAGGGGTGAATGGTAACTAAACAGGAGGCTAAAATCCACACAAGCAAGAAAATGGGATTTGAGTTGACAGAAACAAGCCAATTCACTCACCAAAACAGCAAGTATGCTCAGGACTTGGTGCCTGTGGGTGTGGGAATGCATGGGAGTGGAAAATGGAACCACAGCAGGCAGAGTTCACCTGGACGCCAGTGAAAGATGAGGCTTCGGCTCGCTAGAGGGACTGAGAAGAGGATTGTGGTTTAAAGACACAGCACAACCGAGGGGAGGCACATGTTAGAGAGTACTTGTCTACTTACTGAACACTGAGACTCTAGCCCCTTTCTCTGCTTGACTTTGAGAACACAACAGTTAGACCTATTAAGTGACTCCCTCCTGCAACATCTCTCCACTGAACTAACCAGGGAGGAGGTGAGAGACTTTCTCTCTAGTTAAAATTTATGTCCAAGAGAAAACTCAGTAATGGACTTTGCAGTGGCAGCAACAGCAACTGGAAAGTCATGGGCCCCTGCCTTCACAACTCTAAGTTATTTCCAGAATAAATTGTTGGCAAAGTGATCAATCAAGTGAAGGAGAGAATAGATAAATGTTCAGAAATGGAAAGAGACAAAACTTTATTCCCCATGCCTCCTTTCTCAGGAATCTCAGGTAAGATATGATACCTATCCTACCTGAGATAATATGTTGAGATATTCCTATCTCAAAAAGATATTAATAAGGAAAAAGGAAACACCGGGCCCAGGAAACAAAAGATATACACAGAAAAGAGGTGCAGAGAATCCTCAGAATCATGCAGAAATTCCACTTCCTCAAACAGTACCTGGCATGGCGTAGGCACCCAATAAGCATATGTCACTGTCATTCTTGTTGTCATCTCATCTGAAAGGTGATGTGGGGCTTCTAGTTACACACACTGGATAGTAACGAATTTATAATCCTTCCTGAAACTCTATGCAATCCACTTAAGGGAGTTTAAAAATGAAAAAGAGACGAAGAATGAGGACATCAATAAAGACAATTCTGACTACCCATGACACTCTTCCCTTCTCCAATTTCCTTATCCTGTCTTTCCCTTCCCCTCACAGCACCTATTGGCTTTTAATAGATTATAAAATTTACTTATGAATTATGCAAACTTGTCAGACCCATTTCTAGAAAGTAAGCACATAGAGGGCAGGGATGTTTCTTTATTTTACTCACAGTTGGAGTATTCTAGGCACTAGACAGTGCCTCATAATTCTGGGTACTCAAAAATATTTTCAGAGTGAATGAGTGGAGAATAGAACAAGACAGTGGGAGCTGAGGGTAGAGGGGTGAATGGTAACTAAACAGGAGGCTAAAATCCACACAAGCAAGAAAATGGGATTTGAGTTGACAGAAACAAGCCAATTCACTCACCAAAACAGCAAGTATGCTCAGGACTTGGTGCCTGTGGGTGTGGGAATGCATGGGAGTGGAAAATGGAACCACAGCAGGCAGAGTTCACCTGGACGCCAGTGAAAGATGAGGCTTCGGCTCGCTAGAGGGACTGAGAAGAGGATTGTGGTTTAAAGACACAGCACAACCGAGGGGAGGCACATGTTAGAGAGTACTTGTCTACTTACTGAACACTGAGACTCTAGCCCCTTTCTCTGCTTGACTTTGAGAACACAACAGTTAGACCTATTAAGTGACTCCCTCCTGCAACATCTCTCCACTGAACTAACCAGGGAGGAGGTGAGAGACTTTCTCTCTAGTTAAAATTTATGTCCAAGAGAAAACTCAGTAACAAACTTTGCAGTGGCAGCAACAGAAACTGGAAAGTCATGGGCCCATGCCTTCACAACTCTAAGTTATTTCCAGAATAAATTGTTGGCAAAGTGATCAATCAAGTGAAGGAGAGAATAAATAATTGTTCAGAAATGGAAAGAGACAAAACTTTATTCCCCATGCCTCCTTTCTCAGGAATCTCAGGTAAGATATGATATCTGTCCTACCTGAGATAGTATGTTGAGATATTACTATCTCAAAAAGATATTAATAAAGAAAAAGGAAACACCGGGCCCAGGAAACAAAAGATATACACAGAAAAGAGGTGCAGAGAATCCTCAGAATCATGCAGAAATATTTGATGACAACCATCATTCAAGGATGGTCCCAGGAACATAAAGAACTGCCAGAAGACTTAGATGTGATTGAACAGGATAAGGTGCATGTTTACATTGGAAAGTCTAGGGATAAAATGACGTTGCTTGACGACTAAGCAAAGGGAAGAAAGAAAAAAAAGAAATAATCATTAACTCTCGGAAAACCAAAGTTGTACATGAAAGGAAGGAAGCCAGCCCTTAAGTCATATGTACATAATTTTAATATACAAATACTGTCAGTAAAATAAATTCCTCAGAGAGTGGGCCAAGCGTTATGATAGCTCTNAAGAAAAAAAACAAAAAGAAGTAATCATTAACTCTGGGAAAACCAAAGTTGTATATGAAAGGAAGTAAGAACATGGCCAGCCCTTAAGTCATATGTACATAATTTTAATATACAAATACTGTCAGTAAAATAAATTCCTCAGAGAGTGGGCCAAGCGTTATGATAGCTCTGTGAGGAGAAAGGTGGTGTGTGAAACAAGAGTGAAGAAAGGGGAGATGAGTGAAAGAGCTAAATCCTCTTTTCATTGGTAGGAAATGTGAGACTTTAACACAAACAAGGATGTAATGAACCCGACAGCTAAGATGGTCTGAAATTGGTTACTTTCAGGAAGCAGGAATCTAGAGTGAAAAGGGAGAGGGCAGGAGGCTTTAAAAATACAAGCCTTCTAGTGCTATTTTACTTTTCCAATCATGTGTGCTTATAACTCACAGAAAACAAAAACAGAAAGGAAATCCCCCCAAAAGAAGTGCACTGCCAAGAAGAACAGGAAAGTCATAATGTAACTTCATCAACTTTTATCTTTTGCATGGCAGTTACATCTTGCTTACTAGGGTTTGAACCTATTAAAATAATTGATGACTGAAATTTGAATATTTAGACCGTGTATTGGAATGCATGATTTCGCTGTCATTTCCTGAAAACTTGTCAGTACCTAACTAATGTTATATAGTGTAAAGCACATATCTAGCTGAAACATTGCTGGAAAAACAAGTTTATCTACGCCAATAAGCTAAATAAGCCGCAGAAACTGAACTCTTCTCAATGTGAACATAAAGAGGAAAAATCAAGTGATTTGCCAACAGAAGTGATATAAGTACAGGAATAAGTAGATAAAACCTCCCTTCACTTGAGTTTGTTTCTGCACCTGGAGGCTCAATCAGATTGGTGACTTTAAAAAAATGTCAAACATGAGTTCTGAGTTGTTTTATTGGGGGCAACGTGAGGACCACAGTCGGGGATATGGCACCCCAGAGAACTCTGAGAAACAGCTCCCAAGAGGCAGGGGAGGGGGAAGATCAATATATATGTAATTTTGATGAAGGGGATACTTGCCATCAAGCACATATTTTTCCAGATTTCTGCTACTCTCATGAAGCTTAGCTAGTCATGAGGAACAGTCATCTCCACTAAGGATTTTAGTGCTTTTCTAGATATGGGGAGATGTAAGAATTGGGTTCATAAAATCAGCTCCTAGAAATATCTAACTATCTGAAGACTTGTCTTGCCAATTATTTCCAAGTATGGAGTGCCTCTTTTCTGCTCTCCACCCTGAACTCCTTTCAGAGAGTGTTGAAAATCAGCAGCTGCAGTAGCACATGATTTAATCCTTGTAGAGGCAGATAAGTAGGTAAGGCAATGGCAAGTGCCAATTTGTAGTTGACAAGATCATCTCAAGCTTCTTTTTAAAGCACTGAACTCAGAGCTTCGTATACATTCCTTGCCCCTTTTATTTCCTGAATTACTCTAACACACAGATGACCATATGTCCTAATTTTCCTAGAAGTGTCTTGGAATCTTTGCTTCTCTTTTACTTTCAGAAGTGCCCAGTTGATCTTGGTTTATATTTCTAATGAACAACATGCATTTACTTTTTATTAAGTAACAAAAATAAAAGCATTTCATAACTTGTTTGCTCTCAAAAATTTGGAAAAATTTCCAATTCTTTTGTGGTGGTTTGTGAACTGTCAAATTTTCTTTAAAAACAGGTTAAGTTGCAATATAAATTTTTCTTCTTAAATAATTAAACAGTGTGTATGCTATAACTATTTTCTAGTAACCTTGGAACAGTTGGTACTTCTTAAAAACTATGACTAAAATCTTTGCGGCAGAATTAAATTCAATATTCTAGGTGACATAATAGATTCTAATTATTAAAACAGTTTAAGAATGTCTTCCAGTTGACTTTATTAACAGTTATAACGAGGATCTCAACAGACTTCTCTCAGCAAATAGGTCTCACCCATTACTATGGCTGTTAAGAACCTAATCAGTTACCAACCGGGAAACATGCCTCTTGCACTACACAGACAAGCTCTGCGGGCTCAAGATGCCCAAATTTTCTTTAGGGTGAGGACACCAAATCCTGCCAATCCTCGGAACAAAGTTCCCATGTTATCCAGTTCAGTTCAGGTCAGTTCAGTCGCTCAGTCATGTCCATCTCTTTGGGACCCCATGAATCGCAGCACGCCAGGCCTCCCTGTACATCACCAGCTCCCGGAGTTCACCCAGACCCACGCCCATTGAGTCAGTGATGCCATCCAGCCATCTCAAGGGAAACATGCCTCTTGCACTACACAGACAAGCTCTGCGGGCTCAAGATGCCCAAATTTTCTTTAGGGTGAGGACACCAAATCCTGCCAATCCTCGGAACAAAGTTCCCATGTTATCCAGTTCAGTTCAGGTCAGTTCAGTCGCTCAGTCATGTCCATCTCTTTGGGACCCCATGAATCGCAGCACGCCAGGCCTCCCTGTACATCACCAGCTCCCGGAGTTCACCCAGACCCACGCCCATTGAGTCAGTGATGCCATCCAGCCATCTCATCCACTGTCGTCCCCTTCTCCC
>SJXQ01010445.1:0-149778 GCA_006408695.1 Aepyceros melampus
CTTTGCATTGATCGCTGAAGAAGGCTTTCTTATCTCTGCTTGCTATTCTTTGGAACTCTGCATTCAGATGCTTATATCTTTCCTTTTCTCCTTTGCTTTTCACTTCTCTTCTTTTCAAATTCTTAAGTTAATATCAATTCTTAAAATTTAAATCAAAATATAAATGTAGCATAATCTTATTTTTAAATATAAATATACTCATTAAAATAAGCATAGTAAATAGTGGGAAAGAAATATATCTAAATTTTACAAAAGATCATATTCCATAGAAAACTTATAGTAAATTTATTTTTTTCCACATTTTAAAATATTTCCCAAAGCTTTGACAATAAACGTGCATTTGAAGAATAAATTCAAGTGAAAAAAATACAATGCAAGATTAGTGTACTATATGATCATAACTATATAGCAAAATACTGTAAATGTTAATAAAATATTAACAATAATATCATTTTTTATTTTTATAGTTAAAGAAATAAATAGGTCAACTTTACTTTCTTTAACTGATTGACTCATTATTTCTCCTAACATAGAACTATATTTATAGTACATTTTTTTTCTTGAGGTATAGTTGATTGATAATACTGTTTTAGATTCATTTGTACAATATAGTTATTTGAAATTTTATGTTTATAACTTGTAGTTATTGTAAAACATTGGCTATATTCCCTGTACTGTACATTACATCTCTGCAGCTTATTTATTTTATACATAGTAGATTATGCCTCTTAATCCCCTCTTTGTTGCTCCTGCCAGTTCTCTTCCCACTGGTGCCACTGGCTGGTTTCTATCCGTGAGACTATTTCTGTTTCTGTTTTGTTATATTCATTGATTTGCTTTATGTGTTAGTTTCCCCACATAAGTAATAGCATATAGATTTTGTCTTTCTCTGATTTGTCTTACTAATCATAATATCCTCCATTCATGTTGTTGCAAATGGCAAAATTTCATTCTTTTCTATGTCTGAGTAACATTCCATTCTACATATGCACTATGTCTCCTTTTTCCATTTATCTGTTGATGGGCGCAGGCTATTTCCATATCTTCATAACTGTAAATAATGTTGCTATAAACAGTACAGTATATTTATGTTTCAAATTATTGTTGTTGTTTTTTTTTCCCCAGAAAGACTGTCCTTTGATTTTTTTTGTTCTCAAATTCCTCAGAACTGTATTGAAGAGAGATGCTATTTATTAAAGAGTCCCTGAGAAACTTGACTTTCTGATTTGTTTAAAGATTCAATTCCCCTTGCCAAATCTCCCCAAATCAGATGGACTGTATTTAGAGGACTCAATAGACTTGGGTTTTCTTCTGAAACAGAGGGTAAAGATGCCTCTGACTATATGCTTCTATGGTGAGTAAGGCTGGCAGCTAATTCTTTGTGGATAATTCTGCAGTGAACTCATAGGAAAATCTATTATGCATTATTTACCAGGAATTGCAATTTTAATACTTCTAGACAACATGTCCTGAGAAAATGACAAAATTAAAGGAACTCCACTTTTTTAGTTCCTAAAATATGATGGTTTCACCAGTGGCTTAGACAATAAAAGAGTCTGCCTGCAATGCAGAACATCTGGGTTTGATCCCTAGATTAGGAAAAACCCCTGGAGAAGGGAATGGCAATGCACTCCAGTATTCTTGCTTGGAGAATTCCATGAACAGAGAAGCCTGGCAGGCAACAGTCCATGGGGTCTCAAAGAGTCAGAAATGACTGAGCAACTTTCACCTTCAGAACATGACAAGTCCTTTGTAAGAAAAATATAATTTGAGAGATGAGAAATTGAGCCTCAGGGGAGTTAAGTAATCTATGGAGAGAAACTATCAGGTAATTAATGGAATGAAGATTATAACTTAAAAGTTTTGCTCCAAAATCTGTTCTCTTTTAATAGTACAAAATAACATTTGCATTCTGTAAAAAATTCACCCTAGTTGAAAGATAAGATTTACAGTACAGTAATGTATAATCTATGTATAATCTTTCCCACTTGCCAAGAACATTTTTTTAATATTATTAATATATACATCAAAATAGTGATAGTGTAAAGCTCATACTCGAATTCAGTTTCAGAGGAAACAATGAATAAGGCTTAACCAGGAGTGAAAAAAAAAGAAAAATCATATACACACATATATGTGAGTGTACATATACATAACACAGCCCCTTCTCAATAGACAGACCTTCTATTAACTTCAGCAGGCAAATGCTTGAACTGTACCCATTATCTAATAAATATATAATGTCCCAAGGGTGCAATTACGTTATTCCACAGCGAAGAATGACTGGGTAAGAATCCTATAGAAGTATGTGTGTATGTGTGTTGGGTTTCTTTCATTCAACTTAAAGTTTTTATGTCCATTCTGTGGCTTGCAGTTCATTCATTTTTATTCCTGTGTAGTATTCTAGTGTGAGATTATACCACAATTTGCTGATCTTGCCTACTGGTGGTGAATATGGGTGTTAGTTTTAGTTTTGTGATTCACAGTAGCCCCAGGAGCGCCTGTCTAAAAGCCCGTCCCATACACGCATACGTTTCTTTATGATATGTAAGTGGGAATGAGATGACTGGGCTGTTATGCCTGTCACCAGTTTTAAGGGATACAATTGGCCTTCTGTATCCACGTGTTTTGCATCAGTAGATTCAACCCACTGTGGCCAAAATATTGGAGCTTCAGCTTCAGCGTCAGTCCTTTCAATGAATAAAATGGTGTAGTATTTGCATAAAACTCACAGACAGATGTCTGTGGGTTTATACTTCAACTCATCTCTAGATTACTCACAATACCTAATAAATGCAAATGTTATGTCAATAGGTGGCAAATTCAATGTTTTTTTTTGGAGCTTTCTGGAAGTTTGGGGGGAATATTTATGATCCACCTGATGCAAAGAGCTGATGGAAAAGACACCAGGATGCTGGGAAAGACTGAGGGCAGGAGGAAAAGGGGGTGACAGGATGAGAAGGTTGGATGGCATCATAAACTCAGTTGACAAGAGTTTGAACAAACTCCAGGAGATAGTGAAGGACAGAGAAGCCTGGTGTGCTTCAGTCCATGGGGTCGAGAAGAGTCTGACACAACTGAGCGACTGAACCACACCATTTTATATAAAGGACTTGGATGGATTCTCTTATCTGTTATCGGGGGTCCTAGAACTAATTTCCTGCAGATACCAAGGGACAACTTTATTGCCATACTGTTCTCCCAAGTGGCACTTCTAGCAGGGTGTGAATACTCCATACACATTCTTACCGAAACTTGGTATTGACAGACTTTCTAATTTTTATAAATTTGGAGCATGTATCTTAGTATAACCATCTCATTGTGTTTCAAAAACTTACGCTTCAAAACATCTTTGCTATTCATGTAGTGGAGGCCTGAAACCGCATGGGCATGCCTCTAGAACTGGTCCAAGTAAAAGGAACATCTAAGATGGTCAGTGGTCCAAGAACCTTCAGTGTGGTAGATGCAGACTGACCTTTTTTTGAAAATGGCTGGGAAAGGGAAGGGGATGCACGAAGCAGCGGTAGAAGTAACAGATAAGAGAATCCATTCAAGTCCTTTATATAAAATGGTGTTGTTCAGTTTCTCAGTTGTGGCAGACTCTTCTCAACCCCATGGACTGAAGCACACCAGGCTTCTCTGTCCTTCACTATCTCCTGGAGTGGATGTTGGCACAAATATGGAGAAGGCGATGGCACCCCACTCCAGTACTCTTGCCTGGAAAATCCCATGGACGGAGGAGCCTGGTGGGCTGCAGTCCATGGGGTCACACAGAGTCGGACACGACTGAAGCGACTTAGTAGCAGCAGCAGCAGCAGGCACAAACATGGGCTTCCCAGGTGGTACTAGTGGTAAAGAACTCTCCTGCCAATGCATAAGACGTAAGAGATGTGGGTTCAATCCCTGGGTGGGAAGATCCCCCGGAGAAGGGAATGGCAACCCACTCCAATATTATTGCCTGGAGAATCCCATGGACAGAGGAACCTGGCAGGCTACAGTCCATGGGGTCGCAAAGAGTTGGACACGGCTGAGTGACTAAGCACAGCACAGGCGCAGACTATAGGTGCCAGGATAGAAAGGAATTAGAAGTCTAGAAGGAAAATCTGTAGCCTCCAAAGGCAAAGGCAGAAGCTAGTCATTGTATGGCCCTTTTCACTCAAGGGCACAGATTCAGCCCAGAAGACTTTTGCTCTGAGTGCACTCAGAGATACAAAGACCTGTAGGCTGCCCAGGCCTAAAAGTGCCTTCTGATGGCAGCAGGATAAGAGGCAACGGTTCAGCTGTAGTACCACCTACTGCTTCCAGGAGTCAATTTATTCTTGAAGCAAATAAAAAGACAAACAGAGGGACAGCCCATTAAAATAATTTATTCTAGCTTCAAGGCGTTCGTTGAATTAAGTCATGCCCATAAAAACTGCAAAACTTTGTGAAGAAATGCCCCACCCCCACTTAGCTGCAGGACACCTGTCAACATTTATAATTACTAGGAGGTGACTGTTTACACATGTGCTCTTGCATATGTGTGGGTGCCTAGCCCAGGGTCTTAAAATAGATGCATGCCTACAAGCTTTCCAAAGTGTGATTTCTGTTGCCCAAGGGTATGTGTGTGGCTCTTTCCCTCGCACCTGCCTGCTGGAGTTTGCAAACCCCATCCATGAGTACAGATGGCTCTGTGGAACCTTGTGTGTCATCTGAAGGCTTTTCTCCTGATAATGTTGCATCCAAGTGAGATTTAAAGTCCATAATGGATTTACCAGACCCAGAGCTGGCCCTTTCCCCAGAATGTGTTGGCATAAGCATTGCTGAGGGCTTCTCCCCCAGACGTAAGGATTTGGTGGCCTTTGTGTTTCTGGTCTGGAAGGCAAGATCAAAAGATCGTTCCTGACACTGGAGGATATATCTCTTTACCAACTAATGGGGAAATGTAACTTTTGTCTGTGCAGACCAGGCCATGAGTCAGGGGAGCTGTCTCTTTCCAAGCCTCTCCTTTCTGCCCTCCCTCCACTCACATCGAGACACCAAGTCACTCTCTTCCGATCGTTCACAGAAGGGTTTGCTGTAAATCATTTCACTCTCCTCCTCATTCCAGTGTGGCCTTGGAAAGGAGTGTCACTCACCCTGCCTGACCAGAGTGTCCTCATCTGTGAAATGAGAAAGGATTGGAGATAAGATTTCTAAGATGTATTTCAGTTCCAGTGTTAATTCACATCTTAGTAAGGGCTCAAGTCAATATATTACCTCTTCTGGGGTTGTATACACTTCAAATCTAATTTGTCACTGTGGCATGAAAGGTTTTCTTCTTGGCTAAAGGGGTTTATGGTGTGAGCATCCGTCCTACATCCACTGGGCTAGGAATAGCTTGGAGCTGCCACGATGTAAGGGAGTGCATGGCTGTACTTCCAGGGGTGATCATCAGAGGCCTAGAACTTCTTGCTCTTTATGTGTTTGACTATCTTCCAGGCTCTGAACATCTTGAGGACAACCTGGGTCTAAGTTATTTTTGTTCACTGGATTTTAGCCCCACACGGGGTGTGGACCAAATGCTCAGCAGCTGTTTGGTTGCGGGAGTGACGGAACACGCCAGCCGGCCACCCCCCTGCAGCACGGGCCTGCCTACCGCCTCCACCAGCTGCAGTCAGGGATTGTGTGGCGCCCCGGCTGTCCCGCCAGCTGGAGCACCGGTTGCTTCTAGCTGCTCTCCCCCTGCAGCTCTCCTCCAGGGGCTGCAGACAGCTGTCTTCAGGGGTGGCTGTCCCAGACAACCTGGTCCTAGTCATGTCCTGGAGGCCTCTGAGAGGGTGCGGCAGGGTGAGTTGACGAGAACTCCGAGCCCTGCCACCAGGTCCAGTGACCCCGGCCCCCAGCTGCTCTCCCCCTGCAGCTCTCCTCCAGGGGCTGCAGACAGCTGTCTTCAGGGGTGGCTGTCCCAGGCAACCTGGTCCTAGTCATGTCCTGGAGGCCTCTGAGAGGGTGCGGCAGGGTGAGTTGATGAGAACTCCGAGCCCTGCCACCAGGTCCAGTGACCCCGGCCCCCCGCACTGTCTCACTTCCTCCCACAAGGACACTGCTCCCTTCACCCCCAAGCTTGCCATCTGCACCTGAGCCCTGTGTCTCAGGAGGGGGCTGGACGTGCCTGCTACACGAGTCGGAACCATACTTTGGCCCAGCTGCAATCTCGCGTGGTCTCCTACAGGAGTCCTTCACATCACACCAGCCTTGAGTCCTCACCTTCCTCCCTGTCCCAGCCGCAGGACGCCTTAGCTCCCTTCCCCTTTCTACCTGCATATCTGCTACCAAGATCCCGAGAGTCCACCCCACCCCGCCTTCGGCTCCACATGTTGAGCCCTGTTTTGTGCCTGGCATTGAGCTACATGTGCCTCTTCATTCATTCTCCAAACCAAGCCTGGGAGGCAGACATCCTTATTCCGACCTCCTCTAACTGGGGCTGGAGAGGTCCCATCCCTCGCCTTATGTGGTTACATAAAACCAGGTAGTGACTGTGGTGTGCGTTTCATACCTGGTCTCCGGAGCCTGCACTTTGCCCACCACACCTCATCCCCGCTTCTGGGCGGGAGAGCAAGACCACAGAGAACTGATGGAGCCTTGACCCTGGTTGTCTTTCCCTCAGGTCCCAACACTTTTGGCTGAAGCTGCCCCATGCTCTCACCCAGGCGTGCACATACTTGTCCCACAGCTGGACAAAGTCAGGATACGTCTGAACCCATGGAACAGCCCTTCCACGTCCATTGCACCAGCGTGCACGTCTGGTTGTGTTGGCCCTCCATGGCTCCTTAAAGCTTCCCTCTGACCAGCTGTGCTGCCCAGGGCTGGCTGCCAGGGGTACCCCCAATTCCAGGGAAACCTATACGTAGTCCCCTTTTCCCGAGGGACCTGCCTAGTTTGCACACTTCCTCCTCTCGGCCACCTGTGCATCTGGCTGTGGTCAGAGCAGGACACCTGTCCCATCTGGCAAGGCGGGCTTGCTCTTAGAAGGCACTCTCGATGCCCTACTGCCTGCCCCAGCACGTGGCCCTCCTTCTGAGAACACCTCTCGGCTCTTTGGCCCAAGTCCCGTGATCCAGCTCCCAGAACTTCAGTCGTCCTGTGTGGCTGTGTCCTACCTTCTCTGCCAGCCCTCTCTACCTACTCTTCTTCCCTCTTCCTCTCCCTCCTCACAGCACCAGGACCCTCGGCAGGGCCGATGGGATGTGTTCACCCCGCAAGACGGGCACCCTTCCTGCCCTCTCTCCCACGTTGCCAGTGCTGTGCACAAGCCCAGTTGCACACACTGTAAATGTCATAGTCACAGCTGTCCCAGAGGGGAAGAGCCAGAGGCGTGAGGTCATGGGGGTCAGCCTTCTCCCAGGGCAGGATGGAGAGTGTCCTGGGTAGGCAGCATTCCTGGTGCCTCCTGAGACATATCCCGCAAAAGACCCTTGATATGAGGAAGGCAGAACCCCAGGGAGCAGTGGGGAGCCTTGCAAGGCCAGCATCCCTGGGGGAGAGGTGCCCAAGTCGGGGAGGGTGGCTAAAGAGGGGCATCCGCTGCTGCAGCCCTGCGGGACCCCAGCTGCCTTGGCCCAGCAGGCTGGTGGGGTGACGCTACCGCCAGCCTGCTATTTATTCAGGCGGCTGGTGGGCTTTGCTGTTCCCAGGAGGGAAATAAAAAATATTGCTTCTCTGGGGTCTCAGGGCCAGGCCTGTCTCAAACCCTCCTCTGTGGAAACCGAGAATAATGGTGCCTCACTAAAGCCAGAAAGTGGCTTGCGCATTTCTAAATCAGTGAGAACGGGGCCTTCCAGGGGCCTGGAAAACCCAAGGTCTAGAGGGCAGGGGCTAATTCCATGGGGTTTTCCCTTTGCCTCAGCGAGTGAGGGCCAGTGCTGACTGCCCAGCGTTCAGGAATTGCGTGAGCTCTTGTTTTGCTAATACAGCTACCCAGGCTACGCCACTGGGTCTGGGGTCCTGGGGCCATGGCTGGGCAGCAGAGGTGGGCACGTTTCAGTCCCTTAGAGCTACGTCACTGACCTTCCCCTCGAGTCAGAACCAGCCTCTGTCACATCACCCCGACTTGCTTTCTTCATTGCACTTTTTACTAGCTGATGCTTTCTTGTTGATTTCTTATTTATTGCTTACTTCCTCTCACGGAAGGTGGTCTTCATCAGAGCAGGATCCTTGCTCTGGCTTACCTTCAGTGCCCAGGGCTGAACACATGAGTGCATTAATGAAGAAGTAATGTAGTGAACCCTGACCCCTCTGGGGCTTCACTCCACATCATAGGATGTGAGAATTACAAGAGAAGATGCGTGGGTGCTGCTCACTGCAGGCGCCTATGGGTGATCGGAAATGCCTGAATCCCGTGAAGGCACCAGGAACATCTCCTGCCAGCCCCGGAAGAACCTGGCTCCTGTAGAACAGCCTTTCTGACACATTTCCATCAGCTGTATGGAAGACAGTGCTTCTCAAACTTCAGTGTGTATGCAGACTGCCTGGGGATCTTGTTAAAACGCAGATCCTAATTCAGCAGGTCTGGGTCAAGTCGGAGCTTCTCCCTTTCTTTCTTTCTTTTTTTTAAATCAAACAGTTTTTTAGGGACTCTTGCTCAGGTTAGTCTCCCCAAATCTTTATGCTTTACCCAAATGTATTTCAATAAACGCACACACACACACACACACACACACACACACACTTTAGATTATGTAAAGCTTCCCATCACTATCTACCTTTCTCCCAAATCCTACAGTTAAGAACAGAGCGTCTGCGTTTCTAACAAGCTCCTGAGTGATGGAATGATGCCTGTGTTGTTGGTCTCTTTGAGTAGCAACTGTGGAACCCTAAACCAGGTCACAGGTGTGGAGCCCTCTGTTTTGTCACAGGAAAAAAATCTCTAGAACTGATCAAGTCCCATAGCAACTGTGTCATGAGCCTCCAAATTTAAACCAGCCAGTTTTCTGGCCCCATAGTAGGTAAAACTCCCACCCTATTACCTACCCTATAGCATCTTGGCCAATCACCTAATGCCACCCTTCCAGTAGGACTTTTCTGTCTTGAGGATAAAAATTGGCTACCAGCCCAAGAAAGGGATCGGCTCTTCCTGGAGCCGGCCTCTGTTCCAAGAGCGTCTTCCACTCTAATAAACTTTATTCTCCCTTCATTCTGCCTCATGTCTGGAAATTCTTTTCCAGCCTGTGCATAGACCATGACAGTAACATTCTATGAAAAATAGCAGCCACTTAGCATGTCCCATGAGCTTCCACATATGTTAACTCATTCTTCACTAGTGCTAGTGTTACCCCGTTTTACTCACGCACAAATGAAGCACAGGGAGCTTAAGAAATTTGCCCAAGATAACAGGTCTAGCAGTAGCGCCATTGAAATGTAAACTGAAAGGTTTCCTCCAGAATCCATGCTCTTAACCGCTGCATTTGACTGGCCCTGATAACACTTATCAGGAACGATACACATCCCGTAAAACCACTCATTCCGGGTACTCTTGAAACAGCCGCCTCTCAAGGGCTTTCGCTCTCACACTTAGCTCTGTGATATTCAGGGAGGCCGACTTGGCGTTGGCCCCACAGAACACACTGAGCCTTTCCAGTGCTCAGAATTTGGCGTGCGCTGAAATGCTGTCAAAACGGCATGGCCAGTGGTCTGGAGCCTGGTTAGTTTTAACAAGCACCTCGTGGGCTCCTCTGGGCAGCCCACGTAGAGCCACCGGAGCCACAGTGTCTGGGTGTCAGAGTCTGCCTATACGCCCCCAGGCTCTGAGCCACCGTGGCATCCCTCTAGGACAACAGCGGCATCTTACCAGCTGCAGACGGCCTGGCAGTGTCTGAGCTTTCGCACGCCTTGTATCTGTCTGTCAAAGAAAGATGGAAAGTGTATACGTCCTCTGTGTTTACATGGTTACTTCCTCTATCACCCTCATAAACAGGGCCAAAGGAGAACGTCACATCTAAAAATTCAGATGCTCATGGAAACTGTGGAATGGGAGCCGATGCTGGACAATATTAGATCTCAGTGCAGTAAACTTCTCTAAACATAGCTAGAGATGAAAGGGTACCTCTAAGTCTGTTGACAGCTGCCCAAGATTCAAATCCCATTAGCCTCACCTCCTCCAGGATGCTGCCTTCTGATGCCTCTCGTCCGCCCCTCCCTTTGAACGCCTGTGTGGCATTTACAGAACCTGACACGGTTGGTCATCTTTTTCCTGCAGTGAGGACCCTGTCTTCCCCACTGCCCTTGTCCCCCGCGGAACCCACCCCCACCTCCCATCCCAGGACAGGAACACCAGAGGAATTAAGAGGATTTCTTTCTGCCATACTGTACCCTAGACACACAGGAGGTCCTTACCAGTATTGGTTGATAGAAATGTAGCTTTGGTTCTTTCTGGTCTGAAGTACATCTGGAACATGGGTAATTCGCCAAGTAGGGGTCATTTAGGGAAACATATTATGTGTGAATAGGAAAGTTTAAAGCCAGCCTATCAATTTCCTATGTAAATAATGCTTTTAAAATGCAGGGGAGCCATTAAAAAAAGGGTGAAGGGGTTTCCCTGGTGGTCCAGTAGTTAAGAATACACCTGCCAATGCTAGGTCACGGGTTTGATCCCTGGTCTGGGAAGATCCCACATGCTGCAAAGCAACGAAGTCTGTGCACCACAGCTGCTGAAACCCATGTACCTAGCCCCATAATCTGCAGCAAGAGAAGCCACTGCAATGAGAAGCTCATGCACCCAACTAGAGTAGACCCCTCTCGCTGCAACTAGAGAAAGCCCACCCACAGCAACGAACACCCAGTGCAGTAAAAAATAAATAGATAAATATTTTTAAAGGTGAAATGTTGCCATTTGCAGCAACATGGATGCATCTAGAGAATATCAGACTAAGTCAGACAAAAACAAGTATGACATGAAATCGCTTATATGTAGAATCTAAAAAGCAATACAAAGGAATCTCTAAAAAAACAGAAACAGATTCACAGATGTATTAAACAAACTTATGTTTACCCAAGAGGAGAGGCAGAGGGGATAAATTAGGAATGTGGGATTAACAGACACAAACTACTATACGTGAAATAGATAAGCAATAAGGATTTACTGCACAGCACAGGGAACTATATTCAATATCTTGTAATAACTATAATGGAAAATAATCAGAATAAAAGTGTGTATGTATGTATATAACTGAATCACTTTGCTGTGCACCTGAAACGAATACAATATTGTAAATCAACTAGAATTCAATTTAAAAAAGATTTTTTAAAAGTGCTCAAAAGAATAGTTTGTGCCTATTAGAAAAGCAGTAAGTAGATTTCTTTGGCCACCTCTTTTAAAATTGCCTAGACAATCCTTCTTTCACTAATTGAGCCATTGGTTCACATGTGGGAGGATGCAAGCAAATGGAATTTTTCTGTAATGTTACTCATCACTGGTAAGAGCATGCTGTGTACACAGGATGGAAAAATAGCAGGTGTCGCAGTAGCTCGGGGACACGACAGTATTATTATTAGGAAAGCCGTGGTGGTATTGGGAAGCATTTCCAGTCATGGACACACTGGAGCCAAGCTTCCCTGGAGATGCCACCTGAGCCCAAGCGCCAGTCCTCAACACAGGGCTGGACACTCCCGAGGGCCCCTGTGGTTTCTGGTTGGCTTCTCAACCTGCCTGTTGAGTCTCTGGGCTCTGAGCAGGACGTGGCTGCCAGCTCCCACCTGCTTGTCCTCAGAGCACTTTAAATGACTCCCTTTTAAAAATTTTCTCTCTTGCTAGGAAATATCTAAAAACCTCACCAAGGAAAATGAACAGATCAGAGAGGATGTGGAAGAAATTCGAACTGAGATGAACAAGCGAGGCAAAGAGAACTGCTCCAATAACATCCTGGACAGCATTCCGGACATCCGCTCGGCCCTACAGAGGGATGCGGCTGCAGCCTACACCCACCCCGAGGTACAGCCCCGGCCTCCAGGGGGCTCTGACCACAGCCTCCGGAAAGTGTACGCCCACCCCTTCGCAGGTGCATGGAGCCTTTGGGCTCCAGCCTCCCACAGGCATGGTCTCATTCCATCTACTTAACCGTCCCATCAGTCTGATGGGGCAGGAGTAGACCCCATTGCGCTTAACACTGAAGCCCCGAGAGGTTCAGCCAGTGTTGAAGCCAGGACTCAGATCTGGGTCTCCTGAGAGTCGGGCCCTGTTCTTTGTATTATACTTCACCCTGCCGTTTTGAACATCCCTTGCATTAAGTTAGGTGGCTTGTCTGGGACCGTCCTCGTTTACTCCTGCTGTCCCGGCACGATCACTAATAACTCCTGTCACTCTCAGAAGAGTCCCGGTTTGGAAGCAGTCAGCTGTGTGGTCCTCCCTATTTGTAAGGGACTTTGTGATGTACTAGTACTTTCATCATCCATCACACCATATGGTCCTCACCCCGGCTCTGGAAGGCAGCTGAGGCTGACATCAGTACCCTCACTTCGCAGAGGAGGAAGCAGATCCAGGAACGGTCCCCATGGCTCAACCAGGAAGTGGTGACAGGGCTCTCAAATCTCTGCCTCTTCCCACTCAGCAGTGTCTGGGTTGGTGCGATGAAATGAAACACTACCTAATGTGATTTGGGCGATGCCAAAGAGCCTATTTGCTTAAAAATACCTCCCCATCTGATACCTGTTTCTTTTGGCTCTGCTTACCAAGTTATATTTATGTGCCAACAGTTACATATATCATTATTTATGTGTTATCTCCTAAATTGCTGCCTGTGAAACAGGAGCTACCCCTAAAATAATGAAAGAGGAAACAGGTAAATTCTGGCAGCAGGACTTGCAGAGTGTGGATGCTCTCAGCAAGGCAGGTCTGGATTAAGTGTTATAAAAGGGGTCCCTGGCAAAGATGGAATAGCGACAGCTAAGAAAGGTCTAGCTTCCTTTTACTGGGCCGCAGGTTGCTGGTGGACAGCAGAGCGTGGATTTCAGGTGACCCACTGCGGGCTCTCCTCAGCCTGGGCAGGCAGCAGGGTGTGGGTTGAGAGGGTCTGGGACAATGACAGCAGAGCCCTGAACTTGTGGCTCTCTGTGCTGTGACATTGGAAAGGGCTGGGAAGTGTAGCTGCAAAGGATTTGTTGCCTCGGTTGTTAAGAATCAGGGTAAGAAAGGAAGTAAGGTTAGGCCTGTGGGCTTGGAACTCTTGAGCAAAGAAATTCCCCACGTGGTGCCAAGCAGGCAGCAGCTGTGGGTTTGGGGAGCCTTGGGCATGTGTTCCAAAGGCAGAAGAGCAGGCAGATTAGGACTTTGGAGACAAGAGGCCCTGAAGAGAGTCTGGTGCCTGCACCCCGCCCAATTTGTAACTTGAAATAAACCCATTTCCAAACCAGAAAATAAGTACAAGGAAGGCCAGTAATTTTCTGGCTTAGCCCATGATGACTCCATTGATGGTTTTTTGGAAATATCATATATCTTCAAAAATTATTTTTATTCTTATTTTTGGGTGTTCTCGACACGCCAGTGACTGAGCGTATGTTTAGTCTGCTTGGTGGGTCACCCCTGAGCAAGTATGAACTTGTAAACCAAAGAGCCAGAGGACATTTGCACTTTAAAGGAAACTGGAGGCACCCTGGGTTCATCCAACCTGGGGCCCAGTGGCTCCCATCACCGCCCGTGGGCATCATCTGCTGGTCCAGCCGCTCAGTGGAATCAGGCGTTCCCTGACTTCAGTCCTCTCTGGCTCCAATTTCCCAGTCGACTGAGCTTGAGAATTCCATCAGTTGTCTTGATGACACATTATGTGGTGTGTTCAGGAGCCCAGCTCAGATTTCTTGAGGGTAAACAGCAAACCAAATCAAACACACCAAACTCTTTTTCTCCTTGCTCAGCAAACCTTGCTCCCTCCTGAAATCCCCATTCACACACTGCTGAGGTTAGCACAATCCACCCAAACCAGGGTAGCGGTGGGGGTAGCCAGGGCCAGGGCAGGACCAGAAAGGGGGGCGAGGTGAAGGAGATGAGGCTAGAATCTTCCTCTCTCTTTTCCTGTCTTTTAGTGAATCCCGTGTTGAAAAGGGGGTAAGGAGAGGTGTCTGGGTTTGGTTGTTATTTTCAAGGTTCTTATGGACTATGTCAGGGTTTTTTGGAATGGTGAATGGCACTTTGTTGGCGGCGTCTTTCCAAGAAGGTCCATGCCTGGAGGGTTGGCAGGGGGCTCTGGGGGCTGGGTGGAGAGGTCAGGGTGGGATTGGGAACATGGGGACACCAGGAATTGAAGTCATACAACAGTTTAACAGAGAGAGGAAACCAAAACTTGGGGGCTGCTGCCGCCCCGTGCAGCCTGTCGCCAGGGAAGCCAAGGAAATTATATGTTCTCTGGCAGAGGCTGTCCACGGCCTTGCTCCATCTCCTTGGCTGGGAGAGGGAACTGCAGTTCCCGCTCATCCCTAAAAGTCTGGAATTAAAGACAGTTCCTGGGGTTTGCCACGAAGAAATGACAACTTGCTTTTGCAATGCAGAGGGAAACCAAGGTCTGGCAATTAGATGGCCTGTGGCGTCTGAGTTGAAGACTGGGGCCTCTTGTCAGCCTCCCAGGCAGCTCTTTCCTATGGGAAATGAGGAATCCCCAAGTCTTCTGGACACCAGCCAGGCCATGGCCCTGAGGACTTTTTGGATGGCAGATGAGTTAGTCCTGTGGTGGCAGCTGAGCACAGTGTAGCTATATCAAGGTGGATCACAGGCTCTGAAGGCAAGCAGCCCTGGGTTATTTAATAGCCTTATGACTTAATCAGGAGCAGGAAATGGCAACCCACTCCAGTATTCTTGCCTGGAGAATCCCACGGACAGAGGAGCCAGGAGGGCTCCAGTCCAATAGGGTTGCAGAGTCAGACATGACTGAAGTGACTTAGCGTGCACATACATGACTTAATAAGTGCTCTCTCACTTAATTGATTAACCGTCAACCAGACTGCTAAATGACTCCGAACCTCTCTTTACTCATCTGTAAAATGTGGATAATCGTATCTGTCTTGCCTCATTGTTTTACGGGTTGAAAGGAATCTGAAGGGACACGTTGCCCATAATAGATGTTCAGTGAAATGCCACCACGAGCAGCCAATATTCCCTGCACTTCTAGTGGCGGTCACCTCCCCAGCAAACCGTGGGCAGTGGGGGAGGGGCAGTTAGCGGGAGTGCGGGCTGCCCCGGGCACACGTCTGCCTGCTTCTTCCGGGCAGCTCTCTGGCCCGGCAAGGGGAGGCTGCTGGAAAGCGTCCCCCGTTTCGCAGGAGTGGGTCAGCATGGAGAGTGAAGAACACGTGTTTAGGAGCTTCCCTGTCTGCAGTGCCATCTGGATAAAGTCTTTTGTCACGGGAAAACCAGTACAGACTCGGGGTGTGGCGGGGAATGAGGACTCCAGATTTTCTCCAGGCCAGATTTTAAAGGTCAGAACAGGAATCTGATTTGCTTCTTCCTAGGCAGAGTGAAAGAGTTGGTCATGACAGCCGGAGCCCTGACAGCTGACGTTCGGGGAGCACAAAGGTCCTGCTCTGTGTCTCAGGACTGAGCATCAAAGGGACAGAGGTTTTGTTTCCAAGTGGGCTCTGCTCTCTGGGAAGATTTCACCGAGGATTTAAGGGAGCTCACCCACCTCCTCCCGGCGAGAAGAGGAGCTTTCAGGGTTTAGGTGACTACAAGGAGTGACCTCTTCATAATTTAGCCGTTCAAAGTCCTCATGAGAGCAGAGGTGGGCCACGCCTCCCGTGGTCCATGCTTGCTTTACTGATGGAGCCACTGGGCCTGTCTGGTGGCTCTGTACTGGAGCACAGCCAGCTCACAGGCCCTGTGCCCAAGCCCCTTTGTTGTGATCCTGGGTGAGGGACTATGACTGGAGGGACCGAGGCAGGGCCCAGGGCCTCTGCCACACTCTGGACGCACGAGGTCAGACCCCAGGATGAATGGACAGGATGGTCCTTCTGTGTGACCGTAATCATCGCAGAGGCCGTTTTTTGGTACCATCATGATGCCCAGGTCATTGGCTACCTACTTTAAAGCATCATTTGATTTGACAAAAATCCCGGTGGCAGTCACAAGTGTAACAGTTCTTTGGGATTTGTTATGATTCAGAAATTCAGTTGAACAAATGTTAAGGTACGTATATCCAGGGGGAGTCAGAGATGGACGAGAGATTGTCTCTGCTCTTCCAGTTGCTCATAGTTTATAGAGACAATGTTCTTAAGAAATTCCTGTGGAAGGCAGGATGGGAGAGGTGTTATATTAGTATAGAGTTTTATCCGGTAGGAGTTGTGTTCAGCTATGAGTAAGAGACCAAAATATTGTGCATTAAACAATATTGGGGTTTGTTGTTCTTTTATGTAAAAGAGTTCTGGAGGCAGGTGGCCCAGGACTGGTATAGTTAGCTGTGAGATGGCATTAGTGATGTCCCTCTTCAAAATCCCCTCATGGTCACAAGATGACTGCTCAGCTCCAGCCATCCTGCCCACATTCTCCTGGCTAAAGAAATGAGGAAAAGTGCAAACGATGCCTTCCAGCTGAGTCAGCGCCATGTTTTAAGGAACTTTTCCAAAAGCTCTTCCCACCAACTTCTACTTCTACTTTAACAGCCAGAACTTAGTCCCAGGACCACTCCCACAAAACCAGTTTCTCATTAAGTTAGGAAAAGGAAGCAGGGTGTTTGGATAGTCACGCAGAAGTCTCTGCTGCAAAGTAAGGGTTGGGAAAGAAAGGTTAATTCTAAATGAAAAGGTTTAGGAGTATTTCCTTGGGGTCCTGAGATTTTAACCAGGCCTTGAAAAGTGGGTAGATTTCAACAAATGGCTATAAGGGGGGAAGGGAATGGCCTTCCAGACAGAGAAAACAATCTGAGCAAAGACCCAGCAGCTCGGGAGAGCCAACCAGTTCAGGAGTCACCCAAGTGCCTGGAAGACCAAGGGTGGGGAGGCTGGGGGTGGAGCAAGAGAGAAGAAGGCTGAGCTGGGTCAAGTCACTTTGAGTTCTCAGTGCCAGGTCAAGGACTTTGGACTTTATTCTGGATGCATTAGGGAGGGCTTGGGGCAGTTTGTTCCAACAGCACAAGTAAAAGCAGCTTCGCCTTATCCTAGGTGTGTATCTCAGCCCTCAGCCGTCTTATGCCAGGATTCCCTGGCGGCTCAGATGGTAAGGAATCTGCCTGCAATGAAGGAGACCCAGGTTCCATCCCTGGGTCGGGAAGATCCCCTGGAAAAGGGAATGGCAACCCACTCTAGTAATCTTGCCTGGAAAATCCCATGGACAGAAGAGCCTGGCGGGCTAGTTTATGGGGTCACAAAGAGTCAGACATGACTGCATGACTAACACACTTCATGTTCCAACTGCATAGATTTCACTACAAACAACTGCATGAGATCTGAGGCACCCAGCATCTCTAGGCCAGAGCTGAGAGGACAGCTGTGCTCTCTGGGAAGTATAGCGTGGAGGTTAGAGTCAGAGCCTAGAGTCAGACTGCCTGGGTTCAAATCCTGCCTCTACCACTTACCTGCTGTGGGACCTTGGGTGATTTACATAACCTCTCTGTGCCTCAATTTCCCAGTTTGTAAATGGGAATGATTAAAAATGGTTCATCCTCTATGGGGCTGACGAGAAGATGAACGTGCCTGGCTTAGGAAGTGCTTTTAGGATTAGCTGTTGTGAGTAGGATGGCCTTGACTCCAGCATTGCCTCTGCCTGACCCCTGCCTGTCTGACCAGTGGCCTGACTTTCCCTTGTGTCCCCTCTGAGGAGCGGTATGAAGAGAGGTTTCTGCAGGAAGAAACCGTGTCCCAACAGATCAAATCCATCAAGCTCCTGCAGACGCGGCCACTGGCCCCGCCAGAGGTGGTGAAGCCGCAGCGACCCCTGCAGAGGCAGGTCCACCTGAGGGGCCGGCCAGCCTCCAGGCCCACTGTGATCCGGGGCATCACCTACTACAAAGCCAAGGACCCCGAGGAGGAGAATGACATCGAAGAGCATCGTGAGTTGGGGTCAGCAGGGAGGCCCCCCAGAGGCAGGGCAGGGAGGGAGTCACCATTTGGACTCTGGAGGGGCACTTCCCGCGAGCCATACCCGCCTTCGGCAGTTTGATTGCTACTGTGGCCCTGCAGAGCAGCCTGGTTACCTGAGAATTACCTGCAGTTACAAATTATCCAGAGTCCTTCCTGCCTTTCCTCACAGCTTGCTGAGCACGCTGGGGCAAGTCTCTTGCCTTCTCTGGGCTTGCAGAGGACCACAAGGCAGAGCGTGGCTGAGCCGGAAGGGGCCTCAGTGCCCCCATTCTCAGATTTGCACACTGAGGCACGGAGGCGTGACCCACTCAGAGACACACAGTGGCTTCCCCTGCCTGCTCTTTCTCGGGGGACCCTGGGCTTCCTGACCGCGACTCTAGCACCTACCCTTTCATCTCTTTCCTTCTTACTCTTTCACAGAAAATAGATACTCCTTTTCACCTCACCTTTATCTTATTTCCCCTACACTTCCTCTTCCTGGGCTCGTTCTTGCCCCCGGCCCCTCCTTTTCTTCTATCTGTCCCTGCCCAGCACCCCAGGAGGCCCAGCTCTTCCCCTCTCCCTGCTATGCTGATTCCTCCCATCCGGTCCCCCACAGCTGCCTCCTGATAGATTCTGCTCCCCTAGTCTCTGGCATAATCAGTTTGCCCATTTTGAACTCTGTAACATTTTAATTCATTGGTTTGTGGGGGTCCCTGGTGGTCTAGTGGTTGGGATTTGGTGCTTTCACTCCTGTGGCTCAGGTTCAACCTCTTGTCAGGGAACTGAGATCCCACAAGCCACGCAACATGGCCAAAATAAATAATGGATTTGTGGGGTTTTTATATTCTGGGACAAATCCTCTGTGTTGCAGATATTAATATTTTATTTCTGCCCATGGCTTGTATCTTTAGTTCTTTAATGATGTCTTTGATGAGCAGATAAAATCCATTTGACCAATTATGTCTTTTGCGGTTAGATCTCTTTGTGTCCTAAGAAAACACTCCATCTTAGTATTCCTTTTCTGCTCAAAACCCTGCAGACTCCCCCATCTCACACAGGATAAAAACTGAAGTCCAAACACAGCAGCCAAGCCCTCCGTGACCTGGCTGTGTTCCCTCTGACCTCTGCCCTCCTCAGTGCTCTCGGCCTCAGCAGATGTGTTCCGGCCCCCGGGCCTTTGCACTGCTGTTGTTTCTCCCTAGAATACTCCTCCCCTGCAACCTGCTTGGTTACCTCCCGCACTCCTCCAAGCCTCTGCTCCTCTCCCCATCCTACTGAGTCTCATCTTGACCACTTTATCCATGACTGCAAGTTTCCCATCCCCCCATTTCCCCACATCCCACTAGACCTTTCCTCATAACACCTTCAAGGAGACAATCTATCTAACGTTTGGCGTCTCCACCACTAGATAGAAGCTCCGTGAAGGCTCGTTGTTGTACGTGCTCCATTGATAACTACTGAGTGAGTGACTCACTTCCTCCCAGGTTTCATCGCCCTTGGTTGTGGTCCCTGGGTGGTGGGTGGAGGCAGACTGTTCAGAGAGACCCTCCAGGAGATGCGTCCACCTGTGCTCCTTTCACCTTCTTCTAAATCCCACCTGGGCCCCACTTTGAATCAGGGTATCCTATGGCCGGTTCATGATGTATGGCAAAACCCATCACAATATTGTAAAGTAATTATCCTCAATTAAAATTAATTAATTAAAAAAAATAAAGAATAATAAATCAGGGTATCATGCTGATGAAAGAAATCCGCATTGATCTGCCACATAGCACATGTTGCTGACTCCTGAGTCACAAAGGCACCTGTGTTTGTTTCCCAGAAGACGAATTTTTCAGTGGTGAACACGGAATGGATTTGCTGATTGAAGATCAGCTTCTGAGACACAACCAGCTGCTGACCAGCACCACCCGGAGGCCAGCAGCCACCCGGCACAGGGCCGCCGTGCCAGCTGATGCTGGCACCACCAGCGCCAGCACTCCCACCACAGCCCTGCCTTCCGCCCGGCCGCCGGCCTCCGCCTCAGCTCCCAGCGCCCCTGACCCTGCAGTCTCCGCCTCAGTCGAACAGTTCTCAGCACCGCTCCCGACGACCTCAGCGTCTCCAGATCCCACGGGGGAGGCAGTCCCTACACCTTTTACTCAGGTACCAGCCACCACCGTGGCCGCACAGCCGCCCAGCGAGCGCCAGCCTCAGTTCCTCCGTCAGTGGCCCCTGAGGATGCATTTGTGGAGGCGACGCACACAGCCCCAGTGCCTCTGCCTCCAGTCGGGACAGACTCACCAGGGAAAGATTCTACTGCCAGGCCGGGCACCGTGCCCCCTGGCCCCACTCTGAGCCCCGAGGAAGAAGATGACATACGGAACGTCATAGGTGAGTCCATTCCACCTGGCTTGGGTCTGCTGCTCAAGTGAAAGGCTGAGCCTGGAAATAGATTGAAAGGAGACAGGGGAGTCAGATGCTCCAACTGCTTCATAGAGAAAGGCAAGTGGAGTTACGCCTTGGGCAATGATCAGTTTTAACGTCCAGGGTCTATATTCAAAATGTGCCAGTGACAAGAGTGGAAAACTCCTTTCTGAAATAAAAGTAAATGAGTGGAGCTAAGATCTCAGCTTCATTAATCAGTTTTATAAACGTTTGTCAAATGCTGGTGCTCTAGGCTTTGTGATGGGTGTGGGATATTTGGTTGTTTAGTGATGACTACATTTTCTGCAGGATGTTTACCAGGCCATGAACAAACAAGAGATTCTTATGTGTGTGTAGGCAGGGGGATCCCAGAATATTAAAGGAGGGATCAGGGAAATAGTGAGCCCCAGGGAACAAATCTCATTAGCCCCTGGCCTTAGAAAGCATGGGAACATCATGGGATCGTGTGATAAATGATGTAACAGAGGAGTGGAGAGACAGGGGCAGAGGGAGCAGCAGATTGGCCTGGCAGCTAAGAAGGCTGGGAAAGCTTTTCTAAGAAGGTATCCTTTGAGCTGAGTTTTGAAGGATGAACAGGAGTTTGCTAAGTGGAAAAGAAAAGTTTTCTGACTGCTGCTACTGCTAAGTCACTTCAGTCGTGTCCAACTCTGTGTGACCCCATAGACGGCAGCCCACCAGGCTCCCCCGTCCCTGGGATTCTCCAGCCAAGAACACTGGAGTGGGTTCCCATTGAACAGGGTGTGTTCCAGAAACAGAGAAATAGCCTGTTCTGTGCCTGGGTGCTCCATGGCCGTAAGATGACTCTGAGAACAGTGAAACGTGAGTGTGTGTGTGTGTGTGTGTGTGTGTGTGTTTCTGTGGGTAGGAACGGGGGAAGGGGTGCAACTAGGAAAGGAAGTGGGACTTGGCTCCAGATGGCTTTTTCAAAAAGACTTAAACATTCAATAAGTCACCATCAATACTGATCGAAAAATAACACTATTGAATGGTAATTTCATTAAAAATAATTTGACAGAGATGCGATTTGCATTATACCTTTCTTTCCCTTCTTCCCATTTTCAGCCCCTTGGCAGCCTCTTTCCTAGTTCCTCCTCGGGATAAGGTGCTAGCCATGCCACACAGATGTTGGTAGGGGCACCTACCAGCAGGCAGATGCCTGGTTGTAGCCTAGTCCCCTCTGCAGAGAGCTGTGTGACCTTGGCCAAATCTCTGCCCTTTTGTGGGTCTCAGAAATTAGAAGTTTACTAAAGATTGCTGCCTCAATTGGGAATCCCTGATAGCTCAGTTGGTGAAGAACCAGCCTGCAATGCAGGAGACTCCAGGTTGATTCCTGGGTCGGGAAGATCTGCTGGAAAAAAGATAGGCTACCCTCTCTAGTATTCTTGGGCTTCCATTGTTATATCCTGTAGTAAGTGTATCAGGCCGTGATACAGCAAGGAATTCTTATTGGGTGAAAAAAAATCCCAGAGTAATAACAAGGTCCAGTTACATGGACCCCAAGGCAAAATCTCATGAACCTTGGCCAGGAGGAAGCTAAGCAAGAAGACAGTTCTTGAGCCACAGAGGTTGGGGTGGGAAGAAAGAATGTTTTTCTTTTTGCCTCTTTCACTGTCACGGTGGGAGCAAGCCGACCCCACAGTAGAAGATCCGTTTCTCACTGCATGGAGAATCAGTTCTGAAGCTGTGGGTCTTGCTCAATTTCTGCAGAAGGCCCTAGGATCCAAGCAAAGGGTCCACTTCCGCACTGGCTCTGGGCAGCCTTGACCTTGCTCAGGGCCCACGGCCCTGAGCCCAGCACTCCGTCTCCCCACTGCCCCGGGAGTGCGCTCCCCAGGGCCCCCATACGTCTACCACTCGGGTGACAGGGACAGTTCCTCCAGAAACTTAGCCAGCTGCCCACCACTGTCCCCCAACAGACGGGTGGAGCACAGGCCACAGGCAGGTCCACACTCCTTGTATGTGTGTCCCCAGGGATGGTGCTTGCCCGGCTGGAAACTCTTCCCTTGGTGACTTCCTAGCCAGTAGGAGAGGGGCTTCCCTGGAGGCTCAGATAGTAAAGAGTCTGCCTGGAATGCAGGAGACCTGAGTTCGATCCCTGGGCTGGGAAGATCCCCTGGAGAAGCGTATGGCAACCCACTCCACAGTATCCTTGCCTGGAGAATGCCATGGACAGAGGAGCCTGGTGGGCCACAGTCCATAGGGTTGCAGAGTCAGACACGACTAAGCGACTCACACTTTCACTTTCAGCCAGTGAGTTCTCCACTGTCTCCACCACCCGCCTGCCTCCCCTGGGTGTCGCCACCCGCTCGCTTTTCCCATGCGCATCTTCCTGGAGTCCTTAGGTCTCAGGACTCCGCCTCCTTCATTAGCCTGACTGAGATGCCGATGCCCAGACAGGAGAAACCCTGTGTCCCGGCAGGTGTTTGCCTGGCAGAGGAGCAGGAGGCGGGATACACGTTCTCTTGTGGTGCAGTATTCTGTTCGACCAGAATCACGTTGCCACCGAGGGGCTTCCCTGGCGGCTCAGTGGTAGAGAACCCGCTTGCCAATGAAGGAGATACAGGAGACAGTTCCTGGGTTGGGAAGATCCCCTGGGGAAGGAAATGGCAACGCACTCCAGTATTCTTGCCTGGAGACTCCCATGGACAGAGAAGCCTGGCGGGCTACAGCCCATGGGGTGGCAAAGGAGTTGGACACAACTGAGCAACTGTACAGGAGAGGATGCCAACTTCTGCTTAAAGACTGGCCTGTGGGACTTTTTCAAAAGAGCTGGGGTTCTTTTTCCTAATTTTTATTTTATATTGAATATAGTTGATTAACAATGCGATGTTAGTTTCTGGCGTGCAGCAAAGTGATTCCATTATACATGTATTGATACCAATGCGTACTCAAATTCTTTTCCCATTTAGGTTCTTACAGAATATTGAGCAGAGTTCCCTGTACTATATATACAGTAGGTCCTCATTAGTTATCTGTTTTCAATACAGCAGTAGCAGTGTATAAACATCCCAAACTCCCTAATTGTCGCTTCCCCTCAACCTTTCCCCTGATTATAGATTCATTCTCTGTGACTCTGTTTCTGTTTTGTAAATAAGTTCATTTGTATCGTTTTGTTTTAGATTTCGATATTTGTCTTTCTCTGACTTATTTCACTCCGCAGGGTAAACTCTGGGTCCATCCATGTCGCTGCAAATGGCATTATTTCATTCTTTTTAACAGCTGAGTATTATTCGATTGTTATATACGGGCCACATCTCCTTTGTCCTCTGTCTTACACAGAGGATGTCAGCTTCTGCTTAAAGACTGGCCTGTGAGGTTTTTCTCAGAAGATCTGGTATTCTTGCCTCTTGTATCTACTGCAGAAAAAAACACAGGGACATGGACACAGATATAAGTGCTTCTTCAAATGCCAAAGGGTGAATGAAACAAGGGGGTGGCACAGAGAGAAGGCAGGTGGAATCTTGGCAGGTTTTCTCAGGAATCATTTCCAATCACGTATTGCTGCCACATGCTTCTCTCAGGCTGCTGTTAGTGTGGATGGGATTTCTTTTCTGGAACCTTCTTAGCACACTTCCTGCCTGCCTGTGCCTGGCCAAGTAAGACTATATGTAGCCTTCAGTTAAATAAGAATCATTTGTCTGAAACCAACACACGCCACTGACTTGCTACCTGCGAAAGGTTGTTTGCTGTTTAATAAGCCTGGCAATTTCGAGTTTCAGCTATTTGAGTGGTTTTAAACAGGGCTGCTTTTAGAAGGAACATCCTATCCTGTGGTTTCCAAACCTGGTTTTGTGATGCCCTAAAATGTCTACCAGTTTCCCCAGGGAATTGTAAGACGCTCAGAAAAATTCCAAAAACAAACCAATTAGAATTAACTTCTGGCCAAAGCATAGCTGCTTGAGGACAAGAAAGGAAAAACACTATCAGTGACGGGAGCTGGGCTCTGGGAGGGAGGGAGGGGACTGGTCACCATCCTTGGTGGTGTGGGGAGCTCTGGTCAGGCTGCCACAGAGGACGAGAACATGGGTGCCCCATGGCTTTGCAGAGTCCCAGACCTTAAGGGCTGTGATGTGCGTTGTAGGAGAGGCTGGTGTGGGGCAGAGTGGACAGTGGGGAGGAGCAAAAAGGACAGTCGGGATGACAGCGATACCAGAGAGCCTGCCTCATGGCTGAACCTAGAAATGTGATCCCTTGAAGACTGCCTCTTCCACAAAGTAACTGGCCGTAACAACCCCCGAGGCCTGGCTGGCCACGCTGGCGGTGGGCACAAGACGGCCTGAGGAAGGTGGCGCCAACACGGGCAGGGCAGTGCCGGCCGGAGCCTCCACAGCACCCAGACTCAGTTCTAAGGACTGTCCCGTCGGCGGCCCAGAGTCTCCTGACAGGCACCTTTCCCAGCCCCAGCTCCACAGACACTCCGCTCTCACTTTGCTGATCAGCTCACCAGGCCCCTGAAACCACAAGGAGCCTCTGTCAGAACACAGAGGCCGCTGGCCCTAGAAACACAAATACAAAGCGGAGCGGCTCCCTGTAAATGGGTAAGGGACACTCTGTGCCTGTCTGCAAGGCTACAGGCCACTCCTAATTCACCCAGCCCTGCCGTGCTGGCCACTTCCACGGAGGTGTCAGCAGGAGGGGCTGCAGGGACTAGAGTGGACAGGTCTGGCAAGGAATGTGGTCAGGGGAGGCTGTCTCTGGTTCTGACTGTGGAGCCCCATCTCCAGATGTGGTCACCAGGGCAGAGCTGACAGCGTGAGCCTCGGCAGGGGTGTTGAAGGGCACCCACGCTGCTGGCACAGACCGAGAGACGTAAGGGAGAGGGCCTGATGATGAAGGGAGTAAGACATAGGACTTAGATCTAAAGGTATTAGAGAAGGTTCTAAGCAGAGGAGCACACTCACATTTGTCAGTACTGAGTTGAAGGACAGTACTGAGTGCTGACGATGTGCAGGCACTGTAGGTGTTGGTCCTACAAAAGCAGGTGAGGCAGGGTCCCCAACCTGGAGTTGTGCACAACCTCGTATATGAGACCCAGAAGCACAGTTTCAGTTCAGGTGGTGGGTGGCGTTCAGCCGGTCATTCATGCCTGACTCTGCAACCCCATGGACTAGACTGCCAGGCTCTTCTGTCCATGGGATTCTCCAGGCAAGAAAACTGGAGAAACTACATTTGCCATTTCCTCCTCCAGGCGATCTTCCCAACCCAGGGATTGAACCCACATCTGCTGTGGCTCCTGCATTGGCAGGGAAATTGTTTACCACTGAGCCACCTGGCAAACCCAATTTCAACTCAGGGGGGTGGGCAGATGCATAGAGTGCTTTGCAGTCAGAGGGACTCTCTTCTGGAAAGAGAAGTTGACCTAGCTGTCTTGAGGGATGAGGCAAAACCAGCCAGGAAGAGAGGTGGCATTGCAATAAGAAGGACCAGAGTCAACAAGAGCCCAGCAGTGGGCCAGTTTAGTTAGGGCTAACTTTGAGCCCAGTGCAAAATGAAAACATGGAGCCCCAGTTCAAAAAGCAAGATGGAAAGTGTCATTGAAGATAGTAAACATAAAGCTGTTTCCTTTCTTCTCTGATCTTTCTCTCTCTGTTTCACTTGGTTTTTTTCTTTGCTACTTCATGCCATTGTAAGTAAAGGAATATTTTTTTAAAACTTAAATAACTGGCATGAATTTTATCATTCATGTTTACATTGTGCACTACCAGTTTTCAATGCAAGGGTAAGATCATTTAACTCGTGTGGAGTCCACCAAGATGACACAGTTTGTTTTCAGGGCTCCTATGTTCCTGTGTAATTTGTTCTTAGCAGACCAGTGAAAATGCGGCACAAAACAAACTCATCTGTTTCTCTTCTTAATATGCTCACAATCGCCCCCACTCCCTACATTTGGCTCTCTGAATAAAAGAAAAGGAACTGTGAGTTACTCTCTCTTTCCCTCATCTATAACATTTTCAGCATGAGTTATTGTCTACTCCAAGGAAATAACACAAGTAAGAAAGAATATAATGAGATTACTTGGTTACGTATGGTTCCTAGCATACCACTGCCTTCTTTCTGCATTCAAGGTTCTGTTTAGGATGGCAAGTGTGGCCTCTGGGGCTGTGATGCCCGCGCACTCAGTCACCGGGACAACACACCTGCCTTGTCTGAATCTCTGGATCTCACTGTCACCGCACAAGCAGTGGGCCCACCGGTGTCCCCTGCACGCAAATGGGCCATAGGAAGGGGGACACGCGTACTGTGTCCTCTGCTCAAGCACAGGCCCCACTGTCCTATTAGATTCTAACTATAAAATAAAAATCCAAACTAAAATGATTAAGAACTACAAGATGGCAATAGCAGAGCTTTAAAAAGGTGATTGCCCGGTTCACATGTCCATGAAGCTACCTCCAGGCGTGGCACCAGCTCATGGCGAGTATGAGCAGTTAGGTATGGGCAAGAGACTCAAAGCTGGCAAGCTGAGGGCCAAGTGCACCCCCGAGACGTCTTGTCAGCCTTAAACTCGCATGCCTTTAGGTCAGCTGCTCTTCCAATCCACCCGTCTCTGCTGTTACTCATCCTCTTTACACTCAGCCTGCTTCACCCATTTCCATCGCACCTGGCCCCTAGAGGCGTTTGAGTCTGAGAACTCTGAGGGGAGCTGGCAAGAAGCGATGGCATTGAAGTGGGGGCTGATGTACTGGGATAGGACCTAGGGCTTCCTGCAGCAGTTGGTGATGGTGAGTTAAGGGTTTGAGCAGAAAAGCAGCTCAGGACTTCCGGGGGCGGGCGGTGGATGGGTTAGAAGGGGTTAGAGATGAGCTATAGAATCCACCAGTGTAACCGGAGTGATCCGGGAGAGGGACTGTGAGGTCTAAGCTAAGCGCAGAGGGGGAGTGGAAGAGCTGAGAACGAGGAGGCGGGAGACGGTGGCCTGCGGGGCCATGCGTGGAGGAGAGGCGGACAGCAGGGAGAACCAAGATTCCTGGCTTGATGAATGGTGAGCCGTGCCTTCCTCCCGGACAGGAAGTATAGGAGGAACGGGCTGTGAACTGAAGCAAATGAATTCCCTTTTGAATCCATTAAGTTTGAGGAATCAGGAGGGCACTCAGGAGGGAAGTGTCTCATAAGAAGGTGGCCACCTGGTGCTCAGAAACAAAGTCTGGGTTGAGCGGCAGCCAAGTGTGCCCAGGAAGTATAGGAAGGGGAAGACGAGGGGCTGAAACTGGGGCTCTGAGAGATGACATCGGAAAGGTGGGCAGAAAAGGGAACCAGCCAAAGACAGCCTGACCTGGGGGCGAGTGGGAACCAGGAGAGAGGGGTAGGAAAACCGAGTGTGTGAGGGGGGCGGGTGCACAAGACAGGCTTGGCTAGGATGAAAGGGCCAGAGAGCATCTCCAGTGGACACTGCTCACTGCGCAAGTTAAGGCAGCCGTCGGGGAGGGGCAGAGGAGCCTGTTGGGACTGCTCCACCCTGCAGGGGAGGCCTGCCACGTGACAGCCACAGCTGGGAGCCCTAGAGGGCGGAGGGGGCCTCTGGTATACTGACTTCTTTTTGTTAGATGGCAAGACTGAGCAGCTTGATGTGCTGAGAGGAAAAGCCTCTACAGACCCTGGGAACCTTTTTTTTGTTGTTGTTAACCTATAAACATTTTAGAAGATAATGCATATAATAGATAAGGCAAGATGTCCTTCAGCTTCAAAGAAACGCACTCAAATGGCCTTCTGTATCCTCGGACCATAGTTGGTTGAATCTGAGGACGAGGAACTCTGACATATGGAGGCTGCGCTGTAGTCATTGTACTGAGACATTTTACATGATGGTCTTGAGCCTCTGCGAATTTTATTATCCATCCGGACTCCTGGAACCAACCTCCCACAGATATCAAGGGGAAACTATTTCAAATATAACCAGAGCTTAAGGAAAAAACAGGTGAGATGGTTGGCTAGCATCATCGACTCAGTGGACATGAATTTGAGCAGACTCTAGGAGACAGTGAAGGACAGGGAAGACTGCTCTACTGTCCATCAAGTTGCAAAGAGTTGAACATAATTTAGCAACTGAACAACAACAAAGGGCAAAACACTAGAGTTTGGGACAAATAGGTTGATTTCATGGTCCTGTCTCTATCCTCTATTCCTAGTTCATAGACGGTATTTTACATGTGAGGGCTACCCCATCTGCAAATAAAGAAATTTAGAAAGCAGTATAATAGAAATGTTTCTGGCGCATAGAAACATTTTCCCTCCAAGTTATTTTTGTTGTTATTGTTTTGTTTTAGTCAAATAGGGCTAGAACTTCTACATTTTACTTAAGTTGTTGAAAGGACAAATAAAAAATCTTTTCACCAGAGAAGATGAAATTAATAACAATGATAGATATTTACCATAGTTAACTTCTATAAAGAAGGAACCCTCTCTGTGCATAAATCTCCTTTGCAGGAGGTGTAATCATCTAATACATTTGGTTCAGCTAGAGCAAAATCATTCATTTCCTCTCAAGTGGCGGTTTTAATTCTAATAGCAAAATTTGTATACATTACATACATATGCTCTCCTGAAAGAGAATTATCATATCTTCAAGTACTCCAAGTGACCACATCACTTGGGCAACCACTTACGGAAGAGAGAGATCAAAAGATTATTTTAAAAATGAAGCATGCTAATTTATCATATCAAATTTGTCATGACTTCATAGCGTTTTAGGCAGGAGGAAGGCCTATTATATATGCTGTCTGCCATCTATTTTTTTTAATTAAATTTAATTTTTAAATTTTTTTTTTGAGGCTAATTACTTTACAATATTGTATTGGTTTTGCCATACATTGTCATGAATCCGCCACGGATGTACATGTGTTCCCCATCCTGCACCCCTCCCTCTCCCTCCCCATCCCACCCCCAGAGCCTGGGAATCTCTGAAGCAGGCCAGCTGTCTCCCAGGACCACTGATGATGAGTGAGCTAGTGCATAGAGACAGCTTAGGAAATGTGCCTGTCACCATACTTTGGGGGAGAACTTCTGAGCTGCAGGCAGAAGCATTCTCTTTTCTCCACAGTGCCTTTGAACTCCCTCCCTTCTTTCTTTCATTACCCTTGGAAAGGAATAAACACATGGCTTCTCCTCTCCAGGGCTGACAGTTTGCTGCCAAGGGTGGGGGCATCAGAACGGCCCCAGACTCTGACCGTACTGGTGGGCCAGGGCCTCATGGTTTGCCGGCCTCCCTTGAACCTGTCTTCACAGGCTCCCAGGCCACACACACCTATCGCTCTGTTTCTGCCTGTGCTGGACCCCACTGTGTTGCTGGCATTTGCCCCATCTGAGGGCATATGGTATACATCCTGAGGTCCTGGGTGTCAGGACTTGGAAGCTGTAAGCTGAGACTCCCTTCTTCCTACAGAAATAAAGATGCTTGACTCCAGAAGCAGACTCCATCTGTTTTAGTTTCCTATGCCTCCTGTAACAAATTACCACAAACTTAATGGCTTAAACAGTAGAAATTTATTCTCGAATGTTCTGGAGACTAGAAGGCTGAAGTGAGTCTTTCAGGACTAAAATCAAGCTGTCAGGAGACTGGTTGCTTCCTGAGGCTCCACTGGATGGTCCAGTCTTTGCTCTTCCTAGTCTCGGGTGGCTGCCAGCACTCCTTGGCTTGGGGCCTCCTCCTCCTCCTTCCTTTGCTTCCGTCTTCAGGTTGCCTCCTCTTCTGCAGTGAGATCTCCCTCTGCCTCCCTATTATGAGGATACTTATGGCTGTGACTAGGACCCCCCTGAATAATACAGGCTAGTCTCCCCCCTTCCCTGGCCACCCTCCATCACAGCATCCCTGATGTAATCACGTTGGCTCTTTTGCCATATATAGTCCCGTTCACAGGTTCCAGGATTAGGAGTTGGATACCTTTGGAAGACAATACTCAGCCTGCCATACCATCATCAGAGTGCATTCTCCAAGCGTGCTCATGATGTAGGGAGGGCATATATTTGCTTGTTTTTCTGTGGAAGAAATGAAAGCTCTGTGACTTTTCAGATGTAACACAGACCTCGGGGGTCAGTAGCAGGACCAAGAGCAATGCCAGGCCTCTGGCTGCAAATCGCAGGCGGGTGGGTGGGGCACGTTCTCTAGCTTCACATTAAGGCCCTATCACCGCGGAGCCTTAGTGCTGAGACCGAGCCCTGTAGGGGTTTGGAAGCTGCCTGGGGCAACGCAGTGCACTGAAGCTTAGACGAGTCCCAGCTGCCAGGAGCCCACCTGCAGTTTCCGCGTCTTGGCAGGAAGGTGGCACAGCTATAGCGACCCCAACAGAAACCCCTGGCCTCTCACAGCCACTTGCAAGGCTCTGGGTCCTGGCTGGGGTCTGCCTCTCATGCAGGGAGTTGGGTCCTCCCTGGGCTTTTCCAGGGGAAGGGGGCAAGTGAAAATGCCCCTCTCTGGGCGTGGCACGCTAGGGCTCACCTTAGTTCTGAGGAAGCACGGCTTCTCCGCTGGCAGCCAGGGTCCCACTCAGTGCCAGGGAGTGAGCTATTTTCCATCAGAACTCTGCTGCCCAGGCCCAGGCCCAGCCGGATTCTTCTGTTTTATTGTCTCGAGTGGATGAGCTCAGTTGTGGGGGAATGAAGCTTTGGCTGGTAGGCTCTGTTGTTTGTCTTACAGAGACCAAAACCCTCCCCTCTCTGTCAGACCAGGACCTCATAAACCCCACACAGAGATGCCTGAACCCTGCCAATTGCACCCAACTGTGCGGCCTGCCTGGGAAACAATGTTTATCCTGCTTTCAGACGCCTGGCTGCCCCAGGCACCGGGCCAAGGGCACAGCGCCTGCCCCGTCCTGCCAGCTCAGACCACTAATGGGGGAGCAGGAGGGATGGGACAAGCTGGAAGAGTTTGGAAACAGGGTGGCCTGGAGTTGAGAGGGCCCTGCACCTGAACCGCGGGCCCTTGCTCTTTGGTCCCGTGTGAGTGTCAGGGGCAGACCCCTCTCATCGCTGCTGCCCATCTGTGAGCCGTGTTGATGGCAGGTTGGGGAGGGGGTGTTCTGCAGGTCCCAGCTGCCAGGAGGAGGAAGAGCGTGAAGTCAAAGTGTTAGTTGCTCATTCATGTCTGACTCTTTGCGACCCCATGGACTGTAGCCCACCAGGTTTCTCTGTCCATGGAATTCTCCTGATAAGAATACTGGAGTGGGTAGCCATTCCCTTCTCCAAGGGATCTTCCTGACCCAGGGATCGAACCCAGGTCTTCTACATTGTAGGCGGATTCTTACCATCTAAGCCACCAGAGAGGAGGAGGAAGTTGTAAAAAGCTGGGTTAATGAGCTTCTCCCACATCCCTCTCTTCCCATCTCCTTCATAACCCATTAGTGCAGAGACAAAAAGAGCAAAAAGACAGGCTCTCAGTAAGTGGTCACGTTATTTTAGTATCATTCGGGGCCATGTTCAATAAATTAATACTGCATGGTCAGCATGCAGGCAGGCTTTGGATTTGATTTAGAACCCAGCATAGCTAAGGGCTTCGCAGGTGGCACAGTGGTAGAGAGTCCGCCTGCCAATGCAGGAGATGCCAGAGATGGGGCTGTGATCCCTTGGGCAGGAAGACTGCCTGGAGTAGGAGACAGCAACCCCCTCCAGTATTCTTGCCTGGAGAATCCCATGGACAGAGGAGCCTGGCGGGCTACAGTCTGTGGGATCGTAAAGAGTCAAACACGACTGAGCAACTGAGCACGCGCGCGCACACACACACACACACACACACACACGATCATTGTGGCCTTTGAGGACTTCTCAGGGGGTCACTCAGGAGGGCACAGCAGAGTGCCTGTCCTGCTAAAGCAAACCTGACCGTTGAAGGAGGCTCCTACAGCCCAGAACAAGCTCCTTATGTGGGAACTTGGTCCCAGGCCTCTCCAATTCCCAGAATGGGGTCCTGGCACCCTGCTCACAGGGGCGTAGGCTTGACAGCTCTCTCGGGCCCAGCAGGCGGGCCTCAGGAACACAGCGCCCGCTGCACAGGCAGGGCTGCTCTCTGCTGCTGCGGGGCCGCCCCGTGGCTGCGGAAGCCCTGTGCTCCTGGTCATGCAGAGTCCTCGCCTCTGGTCACCTTTCTCGAGCTGCCGTGTATTCACCCAAGTCTCAGAGCAGCTGCCCAGTGCCCACGGCCTGTCAGACACGTGTTCTGAGGAGCAAGGACACAAAGGGGACAGCCACAGCCCCTGCCCCCTGGGGTTCATGCTTGAGGTGGGGATGGGCATTGGATCAGGACAGAGATGCACAAGCATTGTCAAAACAGAAGGGGACCTGTCCTGTAAGAGAGGTGCATTCACAATACTGTGGGAGCAGGATCCATCCAGTGGGGGATAGAATGGTTTTTCAGAGGAGAAAGTGGTGTCAGAAAAGCACGTGGGAGCTTAGATCCCTGAGGGATGAGTTTGTAGGACTGAGAAGAGGCCAGCAGGAGCAAAGCGTGGTGGCATGAATGAGGCCCAGGATGGTGGCAGTAGACAGCTTCCTAAGAGTAGACTATAGGATAAAGAGGGAGCTTCCCAGGTGGCGCTAGTGGTAAAGAACCTGCCTGCCAACGCAGGACACGGAAGAGATGCAGGTTCGATCCCTGGGTCGGGAAAATCTCCTGGTGTCAGAGATGGTGCCCCACTCCAGTATCCTTGCCTGAAGAATCCCATGGTCAGAGGAGCCTGGTGGGCTACAGCCCACGGGGTCCCAAAGAGTCGGACACAGCTGAGTGCCTGAGCACACCTCGGATAGAGGAGAGGAACAGCGGGGGAGGGTGCTGAGCAAACATCTGGCATCAGGTTGGTTACACAGGACTGTAGAAGCCTGTGGAGGGGTTCAGACTCCAGGAGGGGCAGCCGGCAAGGGTCCTAGGGGTGGGAGATTCTCCGATCAGCCTAACCCCTCCATCCCCCTCTCCTCCATCAGGAAGGTGCAAGGACACCCTCTCCACCATCACAGGGCCGACTACGCAAAACACGTATGGGCGGAATGAGGGGGCCTGGATGAAGGACCCCCTGGCCAAAGATGAGCGGATTTATGTAACCACTATTACTATGGCAACACCCTGGTAGAGTTCCGGAACCTGGAGAACTTCAAACAAGGTACGTGCTACAGGTCCAGCTCAAGGGAGGGTCTTCCTTCTCCACTGTCCTCTGTTTTAATCATGACCAGATCACCCAAGGTGGAGACAGTGGATAAGAAGGGCAAAACCTTCTTCTGATGGTAAAAGGCACTTCTAGCAATAGGATGTCCCTCTTCCACACCCCCTTTCATCTTCCAGCCCCCGAGACATGGGACAACCTGACGTCCGGTCCAGAGGACAGCAGTGATACATCTCCCCTTTCCCGTGGCCCTTGACTCTTTGCAAACCTTGTTCATGTATGTTAGCATCTGGATCCTTGAAGTAGCTCAATGGGGGGAGTGGGAATTGTCATTTATAAATGCCAGATGAGGGCGCCTCACAGAAGCAGGAAGTGGCAGAGCCAAGGCACAAACCCAGGGCTCCAGACCCCACGCCCACGGCCCATCCCCTCCCTTTGGGCTGCCCCCTGCCCTCCCCGCCTGGCGGCTGTCATTGCGCCACCGCCCTGAAGCCACCCACCTTCTCACCGCCCGCAGGTCGCTGGAGCAATTCCTACAAGCTCCCCTACAGCTGGATTGGCACGGGCCACGTGGTGTACAATGGCGCCTTCTACTACAACCGGGCCTTCACCCGCAACATCATCAAGTACGACCTGAAGCAGCGCTACGTGGCCGCCTGGGCCATGCTCCACGACGTAGCCTATGAGGAGGCCACGCCCTGGCGGTGGCAGGGCCACTCGGACGTGGACTTTGCTGTGGACGAGAACGGGCTGTGGCTCATCTACCCGGCCCTGGACGATGAGGGCTTCAGCCAGGAGGTCATCGTGCTGAGCAAGCTCAACGCCGTGGACCTGAGCACGCAGAAGGAGACCACGTGGCGCACGGGGCTCCGGAGGAACCTCTACGGCAACTGCTTTGTCATCTGCGGGGTGCTGTACGCCGTGGACAGCCACAACCAGCGCAACGCCAACATCTCGTATGCCTTCACACCCACACCAACACCCAGATCGTCCCCAGGCTGCTCTTCGAGAACGAGTACTCCTACACCACCCAGATAGACTACAACCCCAAGGACCGCCTGCTCTATGCCTGGGACAATGGCCACCAGGTCACCTATCATGTCATCTTCGCCTACTGACACCCCTGTCCCCACAAGCAGAAGTGCAGAGGGGCTACTGGCACCTTGTGTGTGTTTGTGTGTGTGTGTGTGTGTGCATGTGTTGTTTAAAATATATATATTATTTTGTATAATATTGCAAATGTAAAATGACAATTTGGGTCTATTTTTTCTATGTGGATTGTAGATCAATCCATTCGTTGTATGTGCTGGTCTCACCCTCCATGGTTTATATTTTTGTGCAAATCAACTTCTCCTTTTGACCAGTAACCACCTTCCTTCAAACCCTCAACCCCCTCCAGCTTCCTGATCTCCATCTGAGAAGGTTTCGTCATCAGGGTCTTGTAGGCAGATGGCACCAGGAGCAGGAGTGAAGGAGGCAAGAAAGAAGTGCTAAGGGGCGGGAAATTTTTTTTATGTATTGGAGAAGTTTTTGAAGGAAAATAAAAACCATAAAAAAATGCTTTTTTAAAAAAATAAACAAGAAATAAAAAATCACCCCAAAGGCATTTTTGTTTAGCATGGCTATGTCTGACAGGATTATACGCCTCCCCCAGAAGGAGATGAGTCTGTTTCACAGAACCATCCTCCTGCTGAGCTGCTCCCAGGCAGCTCCTCTCCCTCCTAATGCGGGGCTCTGTTGGGGGCTGGGGGTGGAATTTGGAATGAGCTGACCCCCGTGGCACTTGCTCTGTGGCATTGATCCCTCCCCGGCTCTTCCACTGTCACACCAGCTTCCTTGATCTGTTCCGCTTTTTTTCTAGTCGTTACCCACGATGCAGGAACCTGTTCATTCCTTCGTCTTCCTCCATGTAGCCTGGTGGTTGGCACCACTGAAAATATAAAGCTGAGTGTGACCTTCACCCTGTACTTTTTTAGAATCTTACAAACATCCATTTCCCCCTTCCCCACAGTCCTCTCCCCCGCCGATCCTGAACATCCACATTGAGCCAGCCTTCCTTCCCAGCTTGCCCAGCAGGGGAAGGGCCTTCTTCTGAAACAAAGCCCCTGAGGGGCCTGGGTAGACCTGCCATCCCTCCTCATGCCTGTGTCTAAGTGCCTGCTGCCCACAAGCAAGCCCTTCCTCCACATGACACAAATCAGGGGACGGGAGCCTGGGCAGAGACAAGCCCACCGACAACCGGATGCTGGCCGAGGTGATCACGAGCAGGCCAGCTTCAGTGTCAGCGCAGCCTGGTCCTCCAAAGCTCTCTACGCCATCCCCGCCAGCCCCAGCCACCCACCCCAGACCGTGCCGGGTAGCCGTTCCCAGACACCTTCAAAGGGGTGGGAGCCACAGGCCTTGGGAGCAGCACCCCAGGCAGTTATAGAGACGGAGTGCTCTTGAGTGTTTCCCTTTCCATGGAGGCCTGGGGGGCCTGGCTGTGACTCTGTTTGTCCTGGCCTTGGAGGGACATCTTTCTCCTGAGGTTGTGGGTGGGAGGCAGAACCCAAGAGTGATCTGGGAAGACAGTCATGTCACCACACTGTCCCCACGCTGCTCCATCTCTACCTCCACCCCCACAGAGGGAGCAGCGCTGCCTGCTGAGTCCTCGTGCACAGACACCTCCCCTTCCCCACCCGCAGTCATCCCTCTCGGCACAGTGGGTGGCTTCCACCCTCACCCCGCTAGCAGCTTCCTTCACTTAGACCATTCTAAATAAGGAAAATCACATTCTCCGGAACAGATGCTAGTGTCTGTCAGGCTTGGAGGCAGCAGCAGGGCTCACAGCCGGTGTGTCCGGGGTTCAAAAAGACTTTGATGGACGACAGTGGGGGTAGAGTGGCCCGCGTCCAGAGCCCTTGCCCAGCTAGAGGAGAGAGAGGCATCGCCTCCCTAGACTCTCGCCCTTCTGTCAGGCCCCGGTTGGAAACCATAGCAGAGTCAGCATGAGCCCCAGGTCGGGCTGCTCGAGGGAATGGGGTAAGCCACCAGGAGAGTCGCTGGTGGGGAGCTCACATCTTATGTTCATCTATCTATCCAGCCAGCCGTCTATCCAGCCAGCCATCCACGCCCCCCCACACACACCCATCCATCTATGTAAAGTGATACATTTAGAGTTGCCAGACTTCCCAGGTGGCTCAGTGGGAAAGAACCTGCCTGCCAGTGCGGGAGATGTAGGAGACCCGGGTTCGATCCCCGGGTCAGGAAGATGCCCTCGAGGAGGAAATGGCACCCCACTCCAGTACTCTTGCCTGCAAAATCCCATGGACAGGGGAGCCTGGCAGGCGACAGTCCATGGGGTCGCAAGAATCAGACACGACTGAGCGTGCACACATATACACCAGACTTCCAGACAAGGGCTTGTCACCTAGGGCACACTCAGCCCTCCTGGGACCTCACTGGTGGGCAGCCCAGAGGCCGGGGCTGGCTGGGGGCCCCCTTCCTCTCTGTGCCTGAACCACGGCCTAGGCGCTTCGCTCTATTCAGACGATGCCAGGACCTCTCAATCTGCCCACTCCTCAGGTCTCTGCATCAACCTCCTGAGGGGTGGGCTGCCCTGCCATGTCGAGAAAGGAAGGTCTCAGGCTTCAAGTTTCCAGGGCAGACTGGCCTTCAGGGGTAAGCCTTAGGAACAAGCAATGGGGATCAGTAGGACGTGGGCAGGGACCAGGAAGGGCCCCAGCTGCTATGGAAAATAATTCGTTCCGGGAGGCCTGGCTCAAAGGTGCAGGTGTAGAGGTCCTAGGACATGAGCCGTGTCCCCTGAAAAGCCAGAACTGGGCTGAGGAGCCGAGAGGCAGGAGCGGCAGAGCGAGGACCAAGGAGCCGTATCGCCGACGCCAAAGGAGTAAGCGTCCACGGCCTGGATCCTCGGGCCCTGGACAGGGCTGGTCAGCAGGTAAGACGGCAGCTGCCCAGCTCCTCGGTGACTCTGGGATCAGGCTCCCACGTGGACACTCATGTGGGTCCTCACCCGAGCATCAGTTTTCCGCCCTGGCTCCTCTGAGCTCCCCCTGGCCCCTCTGTCAGTCGTCAGGGAGCTCCCCCTGCTGGGAGTGCCAGGGGCCATGAGAAACAGCCCCAGGGATGCCAGCTGCAGCCTGTCCAGGCGGTCTATTGCCCCACGGCCGAAATGCGCACTCAGGCCAGGTGAGGATCTGCTCCCCAGGTGCCTCCCACACGCTGGAAGGAGGAAGCAGCGGAAGGGGGTCCTCAGGCCTGAAGCTGAGTGGTCAGGAACAGTTCCCCTGAGCACATCCAGGTCTTCTGCAAGCAGCTTTCTCATTGCAGGACTGAGTTTCAGAAACATGAAGAATTAGAGAATGAGTTTTTCAGAAAGTTGAAGAGGCGGGCAAACAGCCAGGTAGGTACCAACTCTCCTGGCCTTTCCCTCACCTATGAAATGAAGGGGGATCTTCCAGCTCCCAGATTTGCCAAGTCTTCTCTGGGCTTTGTAACCCCTCACCTAACCTGAGGCATTTTTAAAAAATTTATTTTTAATTGGAGGATAATTGCTTTACAACGTTGAGCTGGTTTCTACCGTTCAACAGCATGAATCCGCTGTAGGTATACGTATGTCCCTGCCCTCTTGGACCTCCCTTCCACCCAGCCCACCCCCTTGCCCACCCCTTTAGATTGTCACAGAGCACCAGGCTGACAGCAGCTTTCCACTAGCTATCTATTTTGCATATGGTAACATATGTCTCAATTTGTCCCACCCCCTCTGCTCCCTACCCTCACTGTTTCCACAAGTCTGTTCTCTCTGTCTGCATCTCTATTCCTGCCCTGCAAATAGGTTCATCAGTACCATTTTTCTAGATTCCATATATATGCATTAATATATGATATTTGTTTTTCTTTTTCTGACTTCTCTCTGTATAATAGGTACTAAGTTGATCCACTTCAGTTCAACTGACTCACATTCATCCCTTTTTCTGGCTTAGTAATACTCCATTGTATATATGTACCACAACTTCTTTATCCATTCATCTACCAGTGGACATCTAGGTTGATCCATGCCGTGGCTATTGTAAATAAAGCTGCAATGAACATGTGGATACATGTGTGTTTTTTTGAGTTATTAACCTGGGGCATTTTAATTGCTTGATACTGATGGGAAAATGGATTTACTTTTGTTTTCTTATTAAAGTACTTTCCAACAGTATCATTTTCAAAAGTGGACAAAATTACGACTAACAATCTATACATTATTTTTGCATTTATCTGTTCATGTTTACATGTATCCATTCAACAAATATTCACAGACCCCCCACTGGGGAACCTGAGTGACCGAGACAAAGTCCCTGAGCTCAGGAATCTTATATTCTGAAGTGGAGGAGAGAAAAGGAATGTATTGATGTGTGTTATGACAGGTGGCAATGAAAATAAAGCAGGGAAAGAATATAGAGAAAAACAGGAGGAAGACAGGGAGTGCCTTCTTGTGTAGGCAGGTCAGAGAAAGCCTCTGAGATATGGGGACATTTGGACAGAAGCACAAGATGGCAGGACTGAGCATACAGACCGCTAGAGGCTGACAGCAGGGGACGGAATCAGCCAACGCCCTGCAGCAGCCCCTCTCAGCAGCATCAGCCCAGAGCAGTGAGTCTCCAGGCTCCGGGTGTGGCTGCAGAGGCGCCCACAGCCAACCCAGCCCCCAGACAACGAGCACATGTATCCTGTGGCCACGTGATGTGCTCACACGCCTGGACACAACCGGGTGATGGCATGCAGCTCTGTATCATGCTATCACCAAGGGAGGGCTTCCCTGGTGGGTAAGTGGTAAAGAATCCGCCTTTCAATGCAGGAGACACGAGTTTGATCCCTGGGGTGGGAAGGTTCCCTGGAGAAGGAGATGGCAACCCTTTCCAGGATTATGGCCTGGGAAGCCCCATGGATGGAGGAGCCTGGCAGGCTATAGTCCTTGGGATCACAAAGACTCAGACAGAACTTAGCGACTAAACAATAACAGTAAAACACCAAGGGAACAGGGACATCTGCTGCAGGAAACTGGCTCCAAGACCTCGGTCTCAGTTCTATTCCCCAACTTGGCATTCACATGACCTCAGAGAAGGAGGACACACAGCCTGTAAGGAGGGTAGATTCATGGAAGATTAGAACAAGGCAGTGCAAATAAAAGCAAGTGGAAAACACTAGCCGAAGTCCCCATTTAAACGTCTTGAGCCAGCTTCTCCTCTCGACTTCCCTGATGGTCTCCTGGTCTCTGGGATACAAGTTTAAGGCTCCTTTCTTAATTTTGCCACCGCTCCAAGATACTTTTTCCTTCCACCTGAGGCACTTTTGGGAGACAGAGGATGTTTGTGGACAAATATCTGCTCTGCTTTGTTCTGACTGTGTGATCTTGGAAAACACACTGAACTTCTCTGAGCCCTCAATAATGGGTCTGTCTTTTATTGGCTATTTGGGGACATAATGAAATAACACCCAAAGCACAAGGCAAAAATAGCACACAATAGTTTTTATTGTGACTTTACTGTGCTTTTATTGTGACTGACAATTTTCAGCCAGAAAAATACACAGGAAAGTATAATGAACCCCCATAGCCCCAACATCAAGAATATAATAATTATCAATATTTCATTATGTTTGCTTCAACTTAAAAAAAATGGCCTAAAATATTTCAAGAACATCATAAAATTTTACCCAAACTTACTTCAGTAGGCGTATTTTGAAAGAAGGACATTTTCCTACATAACCTCAATGTAACAAGGTTAACAATGATTTCTTAAAATCAGTAAAAACAACTCTCATTCAATTTCCCCAGTTGTGTCAACAATGTCTTGTATATTTGGACCTCTGAATGGCGCAGGAGCGGTGGCTTCGATGGCTCAGGAGCGGAGCTACCCCACGTCCAAGGTAAGGAGCAGCGGCTGCGCTTTGTTGGAGCAGTTGTGAAGAGACAGCCCACGTCCAAGGTAAGAGAAACCCAAGTAAGATGGTAGGATCTGAGAGAGGGCATCAGAGGGCAGACAGACTGAAACCACAATCACAGACAACTAGCCAATCTGATCACACGGACCACAGCCTTGTCTAACTCAAGAAACTAAGCCATACTGTGTGGGGCCACCCAAGACAGATGGGTCATGGTGGAGAGGTCTGACAGAATGTGGTCACTGGAGAAGGGAATGGCAAACCACTTCAGTGTTCCTGCCTTGAGAACCCCATGAACAGTATGAAAAGGCAAAATGATAGCACATTGAAAGATGAACTCCCCCGGTTGGTAGGTGCCCAATATGCTACTGGAGATCAGTGGAGAAATAACTCCAGAAAGAATGAAAGGATGAAGCCAGCAAAGAAAACACCCAGTTCTGGATGGGACTGGTGATAGAAGCAAGGTCCGATGCTGTAAAGAGCAATATTGCATAGGAACCTGGAATATCAGGCCCATGAATCAAGGCAAATTGGAAGTGGTCAAACAGGAGATGGCAAGAGTGAACATTGACATTCTAGGAATCAGCGAACTAAGATGGACTGGAATGGGTGAATTTAACTCAGAAGACTACTATATCTACTACTGCGGGCAGGAATACCTCAGAAGAAATGGAGTAGCCATCATGGTCAACAAAAGAGTCCGAAATGCAGTACTTGGATGCAATCTCTAAAACGACAAAATGATCTCTGTTCGTTTCCAAGGCAAACCATTCAATATCATGGTAATACAAGGCTGTGCCCAGACCAATAATGCTGAAGAAGCTGAAGTTGAATGGTTCTATGAAGACCTACAAGACCTTTTAGAACTAACACCCCAAAAAGACGTCCTTTTCATTATAGGGGACTGGAATGCAAAAGTAGGAAGTCAAGAAACACCTGGAGTAACAGGCAAGTTTGGCCTTGGAGTACAAAATGAAGCAGGGCAAAGGTTAACAGAGTTTTGCCAAGAGAATGCAGTGGTCATAGCAAACACCCTCTTCCAACAACACAAGAGAAGACTCTACACATGGACATCACCAGATGCTCAACATCGAAATCAGATTGATTATATTCTTTGCAACCAAAGATGGAGAAGCTCTATACAGTCAGCAAAAACAAGACTGGGAGCTGACTGTGGCTCAGATCATGAATCCTTATTACCAAATTCAGACTTAAATTGAAGAAAGTGGAGAAAACCACTAAACCATTCAGGTATGACCTAAATCAAATCCCTTATGACTATACAGTGGAAGTGAGAAATAGATACAAGGGACTAGATCTGACAGACAAGAGTGCCTGATGAGCTATGAACGGAGGTTCGTGACATTGTACAGGAGATAGTGATCAAGACCATCCCCATGGAAAAGAAATGCAAAAAAGCAAAATGGCTGTCTGGGGAGGCCTTACAAATAGCTGTGAAAAGAAGGGAAGTGAAAAGCAAAGTAGAAAAGGAAAGATGATATACTCATTTCAATGCAGAGCTACAAAGAATAGCAAGGAGAGATAAGAAAGCTTTCCTCAGTGATAGGCAAAGAAATAGAGGAAAACAACAGAATGGGAAAGACTAGAGATCTCTACAAGAAAATTAGAGATACCAAGGGAACATTTCATGAAAAGATGGGCTCGATAAAGGACAGAAATGGTGTGGACCTAACAGAAGAAGAAGATATTGAGAAGAGGTGGCAAGAATACACACAAGAGCTGTACAAAAATGAATTTCACAACCCAGATAATCACGATGGTGTGATCACTCACCTAGAGCCAGACATCTGGAATGTGAAGTCAAGTGGGCCTTATAAAGCATCACTACGAACAAAGCTAGTGGAGGTGATGGAATTCCAGTTGAGCTATTTCAAATCCTGAAAGATGATGCTGTGAAAGTGCTACACTCAATATGCCAGCAAACTTGGAAAACTCAGCAGTGGCCACAGGACTAGAAAATGTCAGTTTTCATTCCAATCTCAAAGAAAGGCAATGCCAAAGAATGCTCAAACTAGTGCACAATTGCATTCATCTCCCACGCTGTAAAGTAATGCTCAAAATTCTCCAAGCCAGGCTTCAGCAATACATGAACCGTGAACTTCCAGATGTTCAAGCTGGTTTTAGAAAAGGCAGAGGAACCAGAGATCAAATTGCCTACATCTGCTGGATCATGGAAAAAGCAAGAGAGTTCCAGAAAAACATCTATTTCTGCTTTATTGACTATGCCAAAGCCTTTGACTGTGTGGATCACAATAAACTGTGGGAAATTCTGAAAGAGGTGGGAATACCAGACCACCTGACCTGCCTCTTGAGAAATCTGTATGCAGGTCAGGAAGCAACAGTTAGAACTGGACATGGAACAACAGATTGGTTTCAAAGAGGAAAAGGAGTATGTCAAGGCTGTATATTGTCACCCTGCGTATTTAACTTATATGCAGAGTACATCATGAGAAATGCTGGGCTGGAAGAAGCACAAGCTGGAATCAAGATTACCAGGAGAAATATCAATAACTTCAGATATGCAGATGACACCACCCTTATGGCAGAAAGTGAAGAGGAGCTAAAAAGCCTCTTGATGAAAGGGAAAGAGGACAGTGAAAAAGTTGGCTTAAAACTCAACCTTCATAAAACGAAGATCTGGCATCTGGTCCCATCACTTCATGGGAAATAGATGGGGAAACAGTAGAAACAGTGTCAGACTTTATATTTTTGGCCTCCAAAATCACTGCAGATGGTGACTGCACCCATGAAATTGAAAGACACTTACTCCTTGGAAGAAAAGTTATGACCAACCTAGATAGTATATTCAAAAGCAGAGACATTACTTTGCCGACTAAGGTCCATCTAGTCAAGGCTATGGTTTTTCCTTTGGTCATGTATGGATGTGAGAGTTGGACTGTGAAGAAGGCTGAGCGCCGAAGAATTGATGCTTTTGAAGCGTGGTGTTGGAGAAGACTCTTGATAGTCCCTCGGACTGCAAGGAGATCCAACCAGTCCATTCTGAAGAAGATCAACCCTGGGAGTTCATTGGAAGGAATGATGCGAAAGCTTAAGCACCAGTACTTTGGCCACCTCATGCAAAGATGCTGGGAGGAATTGGGGGCAGGAGAAGGGGACAACCGAGGATGAGATGGTTGGATGGCATCACGGACTCAATGGACGTGAGTCTGAGTGAACTCTGGGAGTTGGTGATGGATAGGGAGGCCTGGCGTGCTGCGATTCATGGGGTCACAAAGAGTCGGACATGACTGAGTGACTGAACTGAACTGAAGGAAGACTAGAGTGCTGCAGTCCATGGGGTCGCAAAGAGTCAGATACAAGTGAGTGACTGAACAGAAATGAACTGAAGGAATAGGCTTGGCCTCCTCCATTTTTCTACCCTGGATCATTTCAGAAAGCAAATGGTCTTCATTCAAGACATACGAATTGTTAATTCCTTGCTGATCGGAGGAATGGGTTAAGTTTTAAGATTCAGTTCAACAGGGTATTTATGGAGTCTCCACTGTGTGACTCATTCATGAGGGATCTGGATGTGGCTAGTGCATAATCTCTGCTTTTAAGGAGCCTGCAGTCTCAGAGAGTTGAGGAAAATGTACACAATGAAAAAAAAAAAAAAAGAAGAAGGAAACAATTGCTCTATTAGAAACTTAAGTAAAGTGCTTCTGGCATACAGAGCAAAGAGCAGGAGCTATAGAAGTTTTCCACAAGTGAGCTTGGTCTCACAATTGACTAGACTTTATGCAGAAGTAGTTATAGGCAGAATAAATTTGCCTTTTGGTGCAGGTTGTTGGGAAATCCTGATGTGATCATAGCTGATCAAAACACCCTTTCACAAATATAAAATATAATGAAACGCAGTAGTCTATTCAGAAATAACCTCTATATCAGAATCATACTTCCAAAAGTGGCATGTTCAAAGCTACGTGCCGAAGAATTGATGCTTTTGAACTGTGGTGTTGGAGAAGACTCTTGAGAGTCCCTTGGACTGCAAGGAGATCCAACCAGTCCATTCTGAAGGAGATCAACCCTGGGATTTCTTTGGAAGGAATGATGCTAAAGCTGAACCTCCAGTACTTTGGCCACCTCATGTGAAGAGTTGACTCATTGGAAAAGACCCTGATGCTGGGAGGGATTGGGGGCAGGAGGAGAAGGGGATGACCAAGGATGAGATGGCTGGATGGCATCACGGACTCAATGGACGTGAGTCTAAGTGAACTCTGGGAGTTGGTGATGGACATGGGGGCCTAGCGTGCTGCGATTCATAGGGTTGCAAAGAGTCGGACACAACTGAGCGACTAAGCTGAACTGAAGCCTTTTGAATTCTGCTAGCACCCTTGACCAACACCACTGTACTTAGCTCCCACCTGCTGAGTAGTACCAATTAACTTGTGAAAGTCATTGATTCCACAGTTGGTCACCTTATGCCAGGAATTTAATATATTTGAATAGGTAGGCTGACCTGTAAAATGGCGATAACAGTAGTGTCTATTTCATAGGTTGGTTTGTAAGTTTATGTGCCAAATTCAATGAATGGTATGTAATTGATGCTAAAAAAATATGTTGCTAGTACACATGCACGCACACACACACACACACACACACCCCCCAAGCATTTCAAACAAGTCCTATGAGCAGATGATTTTCTCATTTCAAATTCACTTTTAAACTCTCTAGCTAAGAGGGAAAGTCAAATGCCAAATGAAATGTATAGATGAAACATGTGTTCTCTGCTGTCTTAGTGCTTTCAGAATTAGAGAGCATTTTGGATGCTTTATTTTGTAAAAGCCTTCCTCAGTCTATACCCATGCATACAAATATAGGTATTTGTGGTTGTTTTGAGGACTAGGATTGGATCGAGGCAGGGAAATGTTGAATTCAGTTAAGCAACTTGCTGTTTTGCAACTAATGATTTTCAAGCAGTGGTTTGGCTTGAACTTAACCGTTTTTTTAAAAAAAATGTAGTTTTCTAAAATTCATCTTAAAAAGTTGATCTATATCAAGCTTTAGAGTAATTTGGTCGTGGTTTTCTTGCTTTCTAGAAGACCTATTCATGTCATAGAGTAAACGTTAAGTTTTAAATGGGAAATCAATATTCCACTTTAAGAGGCTTTGCAAATAAATCACTTCAGTTCAGTTCAGTTCAGTCGCTCAGTCGTGTCCGACTCTTTGCGACCCCATGAATCGCAGCACGCCAGGCCCCCATGTCCATCACCAACTCCCGGAGTTCACTCAGACTCACGTCCATTGAGTCTGTGATGCCATCCAGTCATCTCATCCTCGGTCGTCCCCTTCTCCCCCTGCCCCCAATCCCTCCCAGCATCAGAGTCTTTTCCAATGAGTCAACTCTTCACATGAGGTGGCCAAAGTACTGGAGGTTCAGCTTTAGCATCATTCCTTCCAAAGAAATCCCAGGGTTGATCTCCTTCAGAATGGACTGGTTGGATCTCCTTGCAGTCCAAGGGACTCTCAAGAGTCTTCTCCAACACCACAGTTCAAAAGCATCAATTCTTCGGCGTTCAGCCTTCTTCACAGTCCAACTCTCACATCCATACATGACCACAGGAAAAACCATAGCCTTGACTAGATGGACCTTAGTCGGCAAAGTAATGTCTCTGCTTTTGAATATACTATCTAGGTTGGTCGTAACTTTTCTTCCAAGGAGTAAGTGTCTTTTAATTTCATGGCAGCAGTCATCATCTGCAGTGATTTTGGAGCCCAGAAAATAAAGTCTGACACTGTTTCTACTGTTTCCCCATCTATTTCCCATGAAGTGATAGGAAAGTATTCTGAAAGAAAGTGAAATTATAGAAGCAGACAAGGTTCAAAGGGAATTTTAAGCAAGTTATTTTCATCTTTAGCTATGTTTTCCAGTAAGTTAATAAACAGCCAAATTAAGGCAAGGTGTAATTCAAAAACCTTTTTCATTCGAAATTTACATGAATGTATGTGTGTGTGTGTGTGATATGTAATTCAAAGATTGTGAGATTGATAGCAAAAGCCTTCTTCCACAAAAGGCCTCTGGCTTCTTTCTTTTGACATTAACCAGTAATGTGGAGCCCTGACAAGTATATTCTTTACCACTAGGGGGTGACAGCTGATAATGAACCAGCTTTTCTTAATACATGACAAACTATTGGCTTGGTTCTGTAGGTGTTCAAGTTAATGTTTCTTCTTTGACTATCTGGTGATGTTTGATGTATTTTTTTTTCTTTTCTTTTTTTTTTTTTGCTGAACATGCTCCATAGCCAGTATCAAACCTTTTATCATACACAACAAGGGTCTGAAGGAAGGACAGCTAGTGCTGGATAGCTCTGTAGATTTCAAATAAATGTCTGGAAAACTAGTTAACAAATAGGAACACTTATTCATTCATGCATTCATTTGATAAATATTGAGAGTTCACAGGCCCTGTGACAGGCACTGCGTGAATGAGAATATAATTTCTGTCCTCATGGAGGTTTATTGTTAGGGGGAAAGATGACAAAAACCAGGTAAACAAACATCCATAAGATAACTGTGAGCTGTAACAACACAGCTCACAAATGTGAGGGTGAGATGCAGACGAACCAGAATTAGAGGAGAGATGTGACATTAGATCAAGTATTACTTTAGCTGAGGCTTTTATTCTCCACATAACCAGAGATACATCCATGCCCTACTTTAGTTTTCTCCACTTGCATAGATCTTGGCAAAATTTTCATAACTCAGCATTTTAGTGCCTTGGAAGCTTGGACTATCACTGATGTTCATCTCTGACACTTATCAGTACATCTTTCCCAGATACTTGGAAAGCCTCACTAGGAAAGTCCCTCAATGGAAAGAATATGCCTGTCTCTCTCTATTATGCATTACAGAATGGAAACTTGTGTAACTGACTAGCTTGCATCCATTCTGTCTGAACAGTTGGAACATTTCTTGAGAAATTACACACACACATTTCAAACAAAAGATACTGTTAATGTAAAGTTGGTCACTTAGCATGGAAAATGAGAAAATTCTAATGTTGACATAAATATTGGTGAGACTATCATCTTACTGCTATTAATACTGTACATTTTCTAGTCATTACAAACCACTTAATGTCATCTCCTATTTTAAAATTTCTCTCCTTACTCGAAAGGCCTTCCCCTTTTTTCTCTATCAATTTAAGTCTGCCTCATTTTTCACCTTCTAATGAGTCTGTCTGTCTCTGTCTCTCTTTATATATCTCGACATACCATTTGTATTCCTTTCTTTTCTTTATTCCAGAAGCACTAATTGTAATTGAGCAATTGGTTAAATAATACATACTTAGGATTATTATAGTCATTTCATCTGTGTTAGAAAAAAATGTTGATTCTTTTCTTTTCCAGCCTTCTTTGCAGCTGAGAATGAGACATGTGACTCGTTCTAGCCAATGTGATGAAGGGGAAATATACCGGTATCAGGTATATATTCATATATGTATAAACATATATTCTCCATGCCAAAAGGGAAAAGGTACATGTGGAGGTTCTCCTACGTCCTTAGCTCTTCTGCTGCGCTTCCTTTTGTTGAGGTTATGAAGGATGTAGTGTTTGGATGTTGTGAACAAAATAGGAAACCCAAGAGACTCTTGGAGTTGCCAACCCAGAGCTCTTAACATGTGAAGCTGCTGAACTAGCTCTGGAATGACCATCCTCCAGCTTCTTACTAGATAATTTAATGTCTTTATTATCCACCATTAGTTTGGTATACTGTTCCTGAGAGCCCAAGGGACTCTAACCAACACAATATAAATATTAACCTCAGAAACATCATCTCACTTTCAATTTTGACACTCCTGAGAATTTGGTCCGGTGCTTCACACAAAGAAGTAGCCAAATACCTGTGTGCAATCAGGTGTTTTTTCTTTGTTCTCTTTTCACTTTTTTCCCTCACTAAAGAACTTTTGAGGATCAATCCCAGATTCTTATTTAAAAGACTGAAGGAACTTTCCCTATAACTTGGAAAATCTTTTTCTATAACTCCTATAACATGGGTCTGTTAATAGAAGATGTATATATGCCATGGTGTAGCTTATTTTCACTTCACCATGGCAAAATTCTTTTAGAGGACTGAGGTCTTCCTTTTTCATCTATATACTGATGCCAGCCCTGTACCTTGCAGAGAGTACATAGACAACAGGTGAGTAAGTGTGGGAAGAGAGGAGGGAAGGAAACAAGAGGCAGGAAAATTCATTTGGCTATTTGAAGAGTATGAGATACATAAACTGTAGATTTACTGAAGCAGAAGTTTTGCCTTATTCGTCTTTGTGTCTTCTATGCTAGTATTTCTAAAAGTATAGTTTGATCATTCAGAACCAACTGGAGCTTTGCTAGTATTGACATTCCTGGGCCCCACTCCAGAACTCCAAAGAGAAAAACCTCTGAAAGTAGATCCAGGAATCCATGATTTTACTCACTTGCAAATCATTGCTCTAGTGCCTAGCAAAGCATTTTGTATACGTTAGATATTCAGTAAGTAACAGAACGAATAAATGAATGACATAAATATAGAACAATCTCTCAATCTCACATACAGTCTCTAAAGTCATTATTTCAAGATTATTTGATGAGGCAGAATATTTCATTTGAAAAGTAGAAAAGTCCCCCCTTCAAGCAGGCAAAATATGTTTTGACAACCAACAAGACTAATTATTAAATGATTCACTTGGTCTCAAATATAAATAAATTGAAAGCAAGAATCAGGTTTCTTTTAAAATACTTGGACAATTAAGAATGAAGACAAAACACTCTGGGCCCCCAGCTTCTTAAATATTCCTGTCTATCCTCCTCAGAATCTGGGTGTAACTTGATTTGGCACAAGTCCCTTGAAGAGTGAGCTCACTCTCTAGACAGGGATAGAGCACATCTACAGAGGAAAATGGTAAGCACAGATTCCTCTTCGAGGTGGTAATCTGTCTGTTCCCAGCTCTTCAACACAAGTGGAAGGCTGAATCATTTCCACAACAGATACAGCCCTGATTCTTTCAAAGCGATGGTTAAGAGTTTGTGCTTTCTTGCTTTGCTGAAATAGGGTTATGCCACATATGATCTATCCTGGCATAAGCAGATCAGCTGTATAAAGAGCCACCATCTGGATTCTTTCTGTGCAGGAAGTGGAGTAAGCTCTTGCTTGAAAAGCTGATGTTGGGGAGTCTGTTTTAATAGAGTGTGGTTTCAAAAAAGTGAGAAAGCATCTGTTTGACTGGAGGGAGTGCAGAGGTCTTCCTTAGCCAAGTAGTTTGCACAACAAATTTGATGATCTAACTCCACCCTAGCTAACCAGACTTATCTCTCTCTTCTTAATAGAGCCAAGCCAGTTTTCTTCTCTTGGCCTCATATCCCATGTTCCTTACAGCCCCTGTGGTCTTGCCCAAGATCTTTTGCCCCAGCTGGAATGCCTTACTTTCTTACTCTCTTATCTCCAGCAATAATAAGGAGGATAAAGCTCCTAATAATCATAGAGTGGTAATTATGCGCTTTATATACATTGTCTCCTTTAATCCTCACATCTCCAAGAAGCAGGTATATAATTTGCTGTTAGTTGATCTTTCACTAAGTCATGTCCGACTCTTTGCGACTCCATGAACTGCAGCACATCAGTCCTCACCTGTCCTCCACTATCTCCTGGAGTTTGCTCAAATTCATGTCCATTAAGTTGGTAATGCTATCTACCCATCTCATTCACTGCTGCCCCCTTCTCCTCTTGCCTTCAATCTTTCCCAGAATCAGGGTCTTTTCCAGTGAGTCAGCTCTTCACATTAGGTGGCCCAAGCACTGGAGCTTCAGCTTTAGCATCAGTCCTTCCATGAATATTTAGAACTGATTTCCTTTAGGATTGACTGGCTTGATCTCCTTGTAAGGTATAAAATTGTCTTTATTTTTTATAGGTAAGTAATAGATAAAACAAAGAGGTTAAATCACTTGGCTAAGTTCATCCAGTCAGTATGTTATAGAATTGAGATTCATATGCAAGGATGTTTGATCCTAAAGTCCATATTTGGAACCATAATGCACTCATTGAAATTGTTTTTGTGCCTTTGAGTCCGTTGCCCTCCCATGAAGCCCTCTTTTTTAAATTGATTATTTTTAAACTCTATATATTGGTATTTTAAGTAACAAAATCATAGATTGTCAGAGAAAGAAGGACTTCAGAGGCTATCTCTATCACTTCTCTCCTTCTACAGATGAGAAAACAGACTCACAAAGAGGCGGTTCCTGTCAAGAGGTCTTGGAGAACTCAGTTCTGGGGCCCCTTTCTAGAGTTTCTGATTCAGTAGGTCAAGTGCAAGAGCCTAGGAATATGTGTTTAAAAATAGTTCCATGATTGAATCCAGTCATTAGGCAAAGCTGGGAATCACTAATATCCTCTGTCACTTGGTGTTTTATCTGTGTTCAATGTTTCATCTATTCATCTGTTCATCTTATTTCTCAAACATAATGCTTTGGAGACCTTGTTATATACTTCAGTATCCCTTACAGTGTCTAGCCAGGAAGGAGCCAGATATATTTTAAGTTCCTGGAAAATGCTTGTGAATCAAAATGAAGAAAGTTTTAGACACTGAATATTTGACTAAGAAGTGGCAGGGAAATGGATTATGGCAATTAGGTACAAGGCCACGTACAGCAAATGTTCCATGTGGGAGGCAAAATAGGTGATAATTATAAGATTTGACTTTTTTCATTTGCTTCAGCTCATAATGACTTGGGAGTCAGGTTGGACAAAAATTTCAGGTGGCAGAGTACTGATTTCTGATTTTGTTTTGTCTTCCTGAGCTGGGTAGACATGCTGAGTAAAGGTGACCCCCAGATGCTCAGGACATGTCTTGTCTGCTGTGAGCACATGGAACAAAGCCCCAGTGACACTCTTGTCTTGGAGTGGCAGAGCCTTATATGGAAGCAGAGTGTACTTTTTACTTTACTGGGGAATCTTTAAATAGCAGGGAACAGCAACTCAAAGCTTTTCAAAGAGCTACTTAAAGTTATTTTTCTCCATGACAACAGTCTGCCAATAAGGATACAATTTAAAGAGCTAGGACCCCAGGAAGAAAGAGAAAAGGAAAATTTCCTTGCCAAAATGAATGCTCAGAGATGAACCACAGCCGGAGTGTAAATTCTATACATTGACTCACAACTAGAGAATAGAGGAGATGAGTGATCAGATTGCCTTCTTTAATTATCTCTGAGAAAAATCAGGAGGATATTTAAAGCTGTCCAGTTGGTGGTAGATGGGGTGGAGGGAGATACTCAGAGGCGTATTCCACGATTGCTAGTGCTGAAATGATGGATTCATTTCCTAAAGATTCAGAGGATTGATCTTGTTCTTAAAGATCAAGTTCTAAATAATCCTCTTGGTCTTCCTGTGTCTTAACCTTGCAAAAATAGCATTTTCTCTGCCTAGTGAAATCTTACTGCCAGGAGAGGCTATAGTTGACTCAACTCCTAATTCCCTCTTTTCCATCAAATGAAAATGTTCAGATGTTTTCTCAGGGAGCCCCCACACTGTTGTTGTTGTTTAAAATTAAAACTTTGGTTTTTTTTTAAGAGTAGATTTAAGTTCACAAACTGAGGGAAAGATACAGAGATTTCCCATATTTCTCCAGCCCCTACACATACCTCCTCATTATCAAAATCTTCCAGCAGAGTGGTATATTTATTACAGTTGGTGAGCCTACACTGACACGTCATAATCACCCAAGGTCCTCAGTTTACGCTATGTGTGGTTCACTCTCGGTGTTGTACACGTTATGAGGTTGGACAAGTGTATGATGGCATGTACACATCATTACTGTATCATACAAAGTATTTTCACTGCCCCCCAAATCCTCTGTGTTCCATCTATTCATCCCTTCCCAGTCTCTCAGCTCCTGGAAACTAGTAATCTTTTTACTGTCTTCACAGTTTTGCCTTCTCCAGAAAGTCACACTTGAAATCACACAGTATGTGATTGGTTTCTATCAGTAATATGTATGTAAGCATCCTCCATGTCTTTTCATGGCTTGATAGCTTATTTATCTTTTAGTATTGAATAATACTCCATTGTCTAGGCGTACCACAGCTTATTTATCCATTCACCTACTGAAGGACACCTTGATTGCTTCCAGATTTTGCAACTATGGATAAAGCTGCTATAAACAGCCATGTGCATCCATGCGTGGACACAGGTTTCCAACTCCTTTGGGTAAATAACCAAAGAACACGACTGCTGGATCAGCTGGATCATATAGAAGCATATGTTTAGTTTTGTAAGAAATTTTCAAACTGTCTTTCAAAGTGGCTGCACTATTCTGCACTACCATTAGCAATGAATGAGGGTTCCTATTGCTCCACATGCTCACTATCATTTGGTGTTGTCAATGTTTTGGATTTTGGCCACTGGAATCGGTGTGTAGGGGCACCTTGTTGTTTTAATCTTCATTTTTCTGATCACACATGAGCTGGTGCATCTTTTCATATGCTTACTTGCATCGGTGTAGCCTTTTTGGGTGAGGTGTCTGTTAGGTCTTTGGTCCATTTTGTTAATCGGGTTATTTGTTTTCTTATTGTTGAGTCGGAGAAGGCAATGGCACCCCACTCCAGTACTCTTGCCTGGAAAATCCAATGGTCAAAGGAGCCTGGTAGGCTGCAGTCCATGGGGTCGCTAGGAGTTGGCACGACTGAGCGACTTCACTTTCACTTTTCACTTTCATGCATTGGAGAAGGAAATGGCAACCCACTCCAGTGTTCTTGCCTGGAGAATCCTAGGGACGGGGGAGCCTGGTGGGCTGCCGTCTATGGAGTCGCACAGAGTCAGACACGACTGAAGTGACTTAGCGGCATTGTTGAGTCACATAGAGATTTTATTTCTCTGTTCTCAGAGGACACTTAATCCTCCGGTTAAGGGCATTTATGAGGTTTATCTTCTATTCCTAATTGTCCCCAAGAATAGGATACACTTGCCCTCATAACCTTCTTATTCTTCACCCCTAAGCAAATCCTAGATGAACTCAGCAGCATTAGCTTTAGAACTGATCAGTCCCAGAAAAGAACAGATTCATTTTCTATCTGATACAGGGATACCCTCTCCAGTGTTTCCTTCAAATGCTCATCTGGATTTTATTCAGTTGCAGGACTCCCTTTAGCTTGACAGTGGCAAGTCTCACCACTGATTCGTGCCAGGGATTGCCATTCATTTAAAAATATTCTTGGGTATATTTTATGTGTCAAGCTCTGAGCTGGTGAACAGTTAAATAATCAGACAGCTATCAACTTCTTCCTTAAGGGGTAAAAGTGGTTTCCCTAAAACAACCAGCTTTAATTCTGCCCATTGAAACTATATAATTAGCCATTCTATTCCTTTGGAAATTTAAAGACAGCCAGATTCCTCAAAGCCCTTTGACATTTCTAGTCCCAGCCCTGTACCTCTTTGCCCCGTTTCCTTTGTAATGTGCTCCCATTGGTCAATGACCCAAAGGCTACTGCTCACATTTCACCTTACTTCTTGGGCTCTTCTGCCTGTGTTAGATGCTCAGGGCTTCTTACAGTTGCCTAAATCTGTGGAGTTACATTGGTTGACATGTTTCTAGACTCTAGAGGTGCAGGCTTGCATATGTATGTGTTTCTTGGGGAGAAGGAGTTAAAAACATTAACTTCAACCTGGGGAGCTGTTTTTCTTCTCCTGCTCTTTAACCAGAAAAATAGATGTGATTGTACCTTTGAAAACCGAAATGCTAGCTTTTAAACAACTTACAAATAATAGAGTTCAAGATTTCAAGGGGAAAACAGGCTCCATGAAAATTCTGTGATAGGAACCCCTACACTGTCCTTTTAGTTAGTAAATTAAGAATAAAAGGTAACCAGAATGTAATTGCCTCTAACTGCAGTTCACTGAGAACTAATGTCCTTCTGACCAGGATAGTTAACAAAAAAATTAAGCCAGGTTTCTCCACAAAGACAATTTAAATAGGCAATGATTATAGTCCTTGAACTTTTGCTCCCCTTAACCCCAGGTCCAGCTTGACTTTGAGGGAAGGTGGGACAGGAATCTGGGGCCAGGCTGTCACACCAAAACACACTGCTGCCACCCCTGACAAGAGCTTGCAGCTGGTATAACCAAGGATCAAACTCTGCTCTTAGTCTTGGCTTCTTTAGGGCTAAAAGCATCAGACTAACTCTAGGAAGAGCTGACCATTTCTGTCTCTCTCTCTCTTTTTAAATTTGTAATTGGAGGATAATTGCTTTACCATGCTGGGTTGGTTTCTGCTGTACAACAATGTGAATCAGCTCTAAGTATACATATATCCCTCCCTCTGGAGCCTCGCTCCTTCCCCACCCCCACCCGAGACCATTTCTCTAATTTCAGAGTCCGGAAGGAATGACTTGCTCTCCTGGCTGATTGTTCTCTGTTCCCATTTCCCACCTTATTCTGCTCACAGGATATGTTCTCTGACTTCATCTGCCCTGCTCTTGACCCAGGAGGCTGGCCTCTGCAGGGTCATCTCCTGGCTTGCCAGCTGGCTTCTAGCTCCACTTGCCCAGGTGAGAGGGTAGGAAGGGAAGAAGGTCAGTGTATATCTTCCAAGCCCCGTGCTTCTGCAGTGTGTCTTGGAACCCAATTACTTCAAACTGTGGCTACTATGGCTTCTGCCAAGCAGCCCTTCACCTGAGGTTCCAGCTCTAGTGAGGCTCTAGGACTCTGGGCCTTGTTGGTAATGGCCTCCTATCATTAAACCGCTGGGTGCCCCAGCCACTCTAGCTTGTCCTGAACCCTGTCTTTATCTACGTCATATCGTTATATCCTTTTCATTAATTGGAGAAGGAAATGGCAACCCACTCCAGTATTCTTGCCTAGAGAATCCCAGGGATGGGGGAGCCTGGTGGGCTGCCGTCTATGGGGTTGCACAGGGTCGGACATGACTTATCTACGTCCTATCGTTACACCTTTTCATTAAGATCATCTGAAATAAATCCTTTCCCGCCAGGGCCCGGATAGATAAACCTCTGGATGTTCAGGAGTCTCTTGTGTAGTCATGGAGCATTGTGCCATCAGCACGAGGGAAGACTTCTTATCTCTTCAGGCAGGTATACAGTCACCAGTCACATGACCACAGGTTAGGCAGTCACAACCTGGCAGCTCCTCAGAATCACTAGATTTCGGAACCCCAATTATTATATGAAACTCTTCTGGGGTGGGGTCCTACAGTTTCTACTTTTAAAAAAGATCCATGGAATAAGAATGGCAAGATAGTGGTAATTGTTCGACTTGGGTGATCAGTACCTGGGGTTCATTATACCATTTTGTCTACTTCTGTGTATGTTTGAAAATTTTCACTATAAAAAAGATTGAGGTATGTAAGCTTCTTCACTGAGAATTTCTGATTCAAAGCAGGGATTGGAAATTTTGTTTTGCTCGTCTCACCATTCCCTATTTCCACTGGCCCCCATCACCCATGATAGGCTCTCCATCTATGCAAACAACTGAGATGAGACAAAGAGATCCAGCATCTTTCATTTACTGTAGTCCTAAGTAGCAGAGACACTAGACCTCAGTCCCTACCCCTACAGGATTCTTTTATAGATTGAGGTTGAGCAGATTTGGCCAAACATCTTCAGCTCAGTTCAGTTCAGTTGCTCAGTCGTATCCGACTCTTTGCGACCCCATGAATCGCAGCACGCCAGGCCTCCCTGTCCATCACCAACTCCCGGAGTTCACTCAGACCCACACCCATGGAGTCAGTGATGCCATCCAGCCATCTCATCCTCTGTCGTCTCCTTCTCCTCCTGCTCCAATCCCTCCCAGCATCAGAGTCTTTGCCAATGAGTCAACTCTTCGCATGAGGTGGCCAAAGTACTGGAGTTTCAGCTTTAGCATCATTCCTTCCAAAGAAATCCCAGGGCTGATCTCCTTCAGAATGGACTGGCTGGATCTCCTTGCGGTCCAAGGGACTCTCAAGAGTCTTCTCAACACCACAGTTCAAAAGCATCAATCTTCGGCACTCAGCCTTCTTCACAGTCCAGCTTTCACATCCATACATGATTACTGTCCTTCTCAAACATTTCCCACTCACATAGACATAACTGGTGACTTTTAGTCAAATTCTGTAAATGTAGTTAGAAGACCCAAGCCACCACACTCTGGTGTGGCTCGTTCCTCTGTCTCTTCCGAGAAATTCCCTAGAAGCCCCGCAGTTCTATTTGACTCCTACCAGAAAAGGACCCAAAATTTTGAGGAAGAACATTCAGTCTTTTCAGTCTCTGCTCCTGTGTGATCTTGGGCAAGACACTTATCTTTTCAATTTCTTTGACTTCGTAGCATAGTAGTTAACAGCACGTCTCTGGGTTTGAATTACAGTTCTGCCACTTCCTGGCCATGTAACTTGGGGCAAGTTGTTTTACTTCAGCATGCCTCAAATTCTTTTCATGTTTAGGATGAAAATATTCATAGAAACCACATCATTGTGTTGTTGGGGAGATAAAATGAGCTATCACATGTAAAAGGAGTAAGCAGCATGGTGCCTGGTATTTAATGAGTTCTAAGTAGGTGCTAGCTGATGCTGTATCATTATTGCTAATTACATTTGTATTTATAATTTTGGAGGACTAGGCAGAAGGAAACAAAGCAACAGTTTCAGATACAGAGTACCCAGGAGTGTTAAAAATCGCAATAAAATGTGAGAGTTACTGCAGTAGATCTTGTAAAAAGTAATGGCTACTAAGTCTAGAGTTAAAAGTGATCCATTCAAACAAGCCAGTGTGGCTGACTCCCTAGCTCCTAGTCATTTTGTATAGCTCTGGGCATCAGCTTCAGCCTGCACGGAAGGTCTGGAATTGTTCTGACCCTGCTCTGGCCTGGACTGACACGGCAGCCTAAGTTATGGGGTTTGATGTGTGGGAGGTGGTAGTGAAGGGAAGAGCAGAGGATCATGGAGCATGCTTCTAAATCAAATAGAAAAGCCAAAATGCCTAGTTGGCCTTGGTTCCTGTTGTCCATTCTCAGCCAACTTGAGGACACACGGCTTCATTTAGTAAATCTGACCTCATGTTCATGTCAATTAAAAACTATGCAAATGTGTTTTGAATTTTCTAGGCAAGGGTGTACTACCTCCTAATGCTGACTTTTAAAATTCCTGATAAAATCCAATCTCCAAAAGTTGGACAGCAGGAGAAAGAGAGAGAGAGCCAGAGAGAAAACAGAAATTAGCCCTTTTAATAATTTGGCACAAAAAAAATATAGTACTGCATAATTATACCCTAAAAGAACAACTCCTTAATGTCTTCCCTTGACTAGGAGGAGAAGGCTAGCTGGCCCCTCTTTTCCTCACCTCCCCTCATGCCACGTGCTCAGTCACGTGCAACTCTTTGCGACCCCATGGACTGTAACTCTCCAGACTCCTCTGTCCATGGAGTTCTCCAGGCAAGAATACTAGAGTGGGTAGCCAACACCTGTAGTCTCCAGTTTAAGACCCCTTGTTTCAAACCTTTTTTTTTTTTTTTTAATAGGAGCCAGGTACTGAGTGACATAAACAGATTCATTCTAACATCAGTGTCTGGCAAGTGGTTGAAAGCCAGCCTTTCCTTAGACAGGTATGTCCTTACTCTGAAACACTGGTCACTTAAACTCTTTGGCATATTCTGTTAACTGTTCCCACTTCTTATGGCATGTGCTTAAAAGTCATTAGCTAGGAAAAGCCAGATATTTTGTGGCTGGTTTTGATTTGTGAATGGCAAGGAGAAATACAGTCATAGTGCAAGAACTCAATTATAACCCACCACCAGCTCTGTTGTCCTGAAGACTGCGGGCGAGTCAAATTGGGGTGACTGCCTCTGTTGTGAGGCGTTCCAACGGCCAGGTCTGTGATGTCCCCTTTCTTTGGGGGAAATGCCTTTTCCTTCCAAATTCTCATCTCTCCACTCCTTGCTCTAGCATATGTCCTGGACAGAGCTGTGTGACAAATCCTTGCTGGCTACTGTGGATGGTTTAATGGCAGGCAATTGAACTAAACTAACAGTTGGTGTCTCACACCTTACTTTGGGTCAGAACTGGGAGGGGACCCAAGCTGGTCTCACCAGAGTCCTTCCTCAGGACTTACTCTCCCCACTCCCAACACTTTGTTACGAAAATTGTCAAACATAAACAAGGCTAAAAGAATTTTATAGTGAATACTCACCACCTAAACTCTACCATTAGCCATTAAAACTTTAGTATATCTGATTTATCATCTATCTATCCATCCGTCCATCCATCCATCCACCCCTGTATCCAGCTATTAAATCCAATTATTTATGGTGTGTTTCAAAGTAGGTTGTAGGTATCAGTACACTTCTCTATAAGTATTTCAGAATGTATTTATTAAGTAGGGCTCAAAGTTTGTTTATAGTTTTTTGGGTAAAAAATCATATACAATGAAATGTACATTTCTCCTACATTTACAAATGAGTTTTGACAAATGTATACACTCAGGATTTATTTCCATCACAAGTAGAAAGAAAGCTTCTTTCCTCTTTGGAGAGTGAGGCTCAAAGATGTGAGCCTAGAGTGAGGTCACTTATGACTCTGGCTTTGGATCCTGAAAGCCACCTGGGGAAAGCTGACATACCAATATGGAGGCAGAGCTAAGAGATAAAAATAACTGTGAAAGTATTGTAATCATTTCTGCCTTTTTTTTTTTTTTCAGCTTGGTTATGTGAGCCCATAAATTCTTATATTTGCCCAAACTATTTTGAGTTGTTTTTCTTTTACTTGCATCTAGTTCTGATAAATAATGTAAACTGTCCCCTTCAATTTTAAATAAGACTTTATGTATCTACTGCAAGTATTGGATTAAGTTAGGGAGAGATTAAGAACGTATAAGGTTTGTTAAAAAATCTAAGATGCTGTGGATCTAGTAAATTGAAAACATTGGCCTTGGCTAGGTTCTAGATGTGGATCCACTGTATGTGGGAACAAAGGACAATTTTGCTCAGGCACTAGGGTCTTTATTCAAAGCAGAGTTATTAACAAATAAAAATAAAAGCAAAAGCATGACATTGATAACCTTGATATTAAAAGTATAGTTAGTGATATTAGGAGCAGGGCCCTAGTGGACTTGCTAAATATTCCTTCTAACTTTGAACATTACCTAGTATTTGTGGCTTTAGCTAAATAATTACAGAAACAGAGACAGTGTGTTTTCACTGTTAGAGGTGGAATGGATTGCAAAATGCCAAAATGGGTCCAATCTGGAAAATGTTGAGTCCATGTGTGAGAGAAAGGAAAAGAGAGGAAGACTCTCAATCATCCAAGGGGGAGTAAAGGAAGTGTTTTATTGCCCAAGAGAAATTTCTTTTCTGGTGTTTTTTTTTTTTTTCTTTTGGTCCTTACATATGATACTATTTATCAGTTGTTATTTTAGTATTTTATGGTCAGAAATGATTTCTTTTTCTCTATTTGTCTCAAATCACAGTACAAAGTTTTTTCCCTTGGTGATTTCTATAAACATCAGAATAGTAGTTACTTTGGGGAAAGGGAAGCACTTGTGAAAAGAAAGGGACTCTTGCGGTGTTTCCAGAAGAGGTATTCCAGTTCTGTTCGAGTAGCTTTGCTTTTTCCAAAATGTCACATAGTTGGACTCATATAGTAGATAGCCTTTTAACATGCAATTAAGGTTCCTCCATGTCTTTTCATTGGAGAAGGCAATGACATCCCACTCCAGTACTCTTGCCTGGCAAATCCCATGGACGGAGGAGCCTAGAAGGCTGCAGTCCATGGGGTTGCTGAGGGTTGGACATGACTGAGCAACTTCACTTTCACTTTTCACTTTCATGCATTGGAGCAGGAAATGGCAGCCCACTCCAGTGTTCTTGCCTGGAGAATCCCAGGGACGGGGGAGCCTGGTGGGCTACAGTCTATGGGGTTGCACAGAGTTGGACACGACGGAAGTGACTTAGCAGCAGCAGCAGCAGCATATCTTTTCATAGCTTTATAGCTTATTTCTTTTTTAGTGTTGAATAATATTCTATTGCTTGCTGCTGCTGCTACTGCTAAGTTGCTTCGACTCTTCATGATCCACTGAGTGGGTTGTCATTTCCCTTTCCATCTATTGCCTGGGTGTACCACAGTTATCCATTCACCTAGAAAAACATCCTGGTTGTTTCTAATTTTTGGCAGCTATGAATAAAGCTGATAGGAACATCTGTGTGCAAATTTTTATGTAGCTTTCAGGGTAAAGGTAAGATGATGATGATTTTTCAACTCCTTTGGTAAAGGACTTACAGTTGCTGAGTCTGCTGAATGATATGGCAAGGGTATGCTCAGTTTTGTAAGAAATAGCCAAACTGTCTTCCACAGTGGTTGTACTATTCTGCATTGCCATCAGCAATGATTTCCCATTGCTTCACATCCTTATACTTAGCGTTGTGATTCTGGATTCTGGCCATTGTAATAGGTGTGTAGTGGTATCATTTTGGTGTTTGTTTTTCTTTTCCATTATGATCTGTTATAGGATATTGAGTATAGTTCCCTGTGCTATACAATAGGACTTTGTTGTTTATCCTTATTGTTGTTTTAACTCAACAAAGTTCTTAAGAGCATTCTGATATAAGCAGGTAATTGGTGATAGCCACAGTTAATAATGTTTAAACACCTGATGTGTGGCAAGCATGTGCAAAGCACTTTACAATATCATCTAATTTAATCATTCCACAACTCTGTGAAATAAGAACTATTATTGTTTCTAATTTTAAAAATAGAAGAAGACTGGGGCTTGTGAGGGCTCAGTATGGAATAGCAGGGCTGACTTCATAGACATGAGATCTGGGCAGTCCGTCACACAGGGCCCTGTGATCAACTTTATATTTGGTTTAATGCTCTGAAGGTGCTGTCTTAAAATTCTTAATAATTTCACACAAGAGAACTTGCATTTTCACTTTGTACTAGGCCTGGAAAATTATACCCTGTGGGGTAGAGTTGGGTGTTTGACCCCAGAAGCTTGGCGATTAAGCACGATTCTACTCTGCTGCTTATCCCTATTTAAATGAAACTAGGAGAAGGAAAAACAAAGAAACAAAACAAATAAAACACCTCAAATGAAGAACAAACAAATAAAAAAAGGAAGTAACAGATGACAAGCTGACATGGCATATGCATGTAACTAAAGACAGTAAGGAACCAATCTGGGGAGGGCAATTTTCAAAATGTGTGGCTTGTACTTAAATGAACATTTCCTGGATATTGCTTTTGGTGAATGACATTAATATTTGAGACTTGTTCGACCTTAGGAAATGCACACACATGACATTTTCATTTTTTTATGTTCTTCATGTGTCTCAAGGCAAACAGTATTTTTCTGAAACAAAATGTTATGTGGAGGAACAAGAGGGGTGAGGTAGGAGAAAAATTTGTTAATTTGCTCATTGGTTTTCCCAACTGGAGGACAGCTTCTCATTGTCCAACTTTTAGGCTTATAAACTCATTGACCCTTGCACCAGACAAAGCTTAGGTACAGAAAGCACCTACAAAATGGTGGGTACAGACTGGGGAAAGCTACACTGTGTCTTCATCCATGTAAGATATAGGGAGGGGTTCAGGTCACTTCTTTTTCCTGTGCCCCCTTTATTTCCTGCTTGTTCTGTTTGGGGCTTAGAAGCTCCCTTTCCGTCTGATTGCTGTGGCAGCTATGTGTTCCATCTTACTGCAATTTTTGCCCTTGTTTTGCTTGTGATCTCCGTCTGTGCTTGTCTCTTGGCTGGAGTGTTGCTCAATTTGAGTTGCTAGTTAATAGCTTGTCTAATTTAGCCTTAAGGGTCCTCATCGCTTGGCAGTGGGATGAAGCTTGGCTCCCACTTCTCCCTGGTATGACTTGTTCAGTGGAGGACAGGGGTGAAAACTGGTGGCAACGAAAAGATGGAAGCTGCTCCAGAGGCTCCAACCTTCCTTCCCCATGACCTGCCAAGATATTTACTGACTGCCCCTGGACAGCGCCGAGGCTTAGATGCCTCAGGAGTTTTAAATCTTATAGCTTAGTGTTACTTCTTAATCGGAAAATGGAATCACAGGGGAAAGAGCATTTCTTACTGCATGGGGGCTTGGCTAGGCTTCATTATCGTTACTGACATTCCCTTCTTGCCCCACCCAGTTCAACAATGCCCATCATTGTTTCCAAAAGGGTTTCACCTGTGTCTGCTGAGCACTTGTGCAGGCAGGTCTGAAACAGTATCCAGCTACAGGTTCAGTCTTCTTACAGTGGGAACACAGTTCCCAACGACCAACATTCCAAACTGAAGGACTGTCATGACTTAACTAATTTTTTCTTCATTCTGGATTAAGGATAGATTTTTGAATAATAAAAATAATACCTACTCCCGGCCCCAAGGTTTGTTTATATGTTCCTCACCATACACCTGTTAGGTAGACAGGACAACAACCACTATTATTCCTATTTTGTCAGTGCAGAAACCGAGTTTCAGGGAAGTTGGGATTTGTCCAAGATCTAAGATGTCAGCATAGATATCTCTGTGCCAAGATCAGCATTTCTCCATTACTGCATCACATCGCTTCTATCATGAAACAAATTCAGAGCAGAAAGAAGGAAGTTACTTGAGAAAGCTGGGTGTAGCTTTCAGGGTGAAGGTAAGATGACGATGATTTGTGACTTCAGCATGTGAACCTAAATTGTCATCCTATTCAGGGGTGCTCAGGTATGGTCTGGGATAACTGGAGGGTCATCTATATATTATGGACCAAGGATCTTGACAGAAAAGAAAAATGTAGACATCCTCCCACCTCAGGAAAATTAATCACTCTCAGAATAATGACCTGAAATTCTATGGTTAACTAAAGAGCAAATCCTGTTCTCTAGACTCTTATATTGACCAAGATTGAAAGAATCTTGAAAAGAATTTCTTGCTTCTCAAAGTGGAGTACATGGCAATATGTCAGGGTCCTAGAAGCTACATATTAAATTATGGTACATCTTGCAAGAGCACCACCAGCTCTATTTGAGAAGAAACAGTGAATAGAAAGAGCGAACAAACAAAATATGTTTATCAATTAAAATACCAACGTCTTAAGGAGAAGAAGGAATTTTTGGCTTAAACATTACAGAACAGGAAAAACTGTACATCTGCATTCAGTCTCTTGGGTTTATACACCCCAGGTACTAACCTTAGGGTGAAATTTTCATTCTCTACTAGCTCTGGGTAATTTCTGTGAAAAGTCTGAAAAGCACTGCCCATTTTCATAGACACACTGAAACTATGGAAAGTTAAATGATTCTCCTATGGTCACAGCAGGTCTGCATTCAAAGACTTCTGCATCTTTGTCTACCATTTTCTCCATTATTCCACAAATCCATTCTTTACTGAGAAAGTGTTTCTAAAACAAGAGTATATTTTCCTGCCTTATGAAGGCTAGGAGGCAGAAATAATGGCATATTGGAGAATGGAGACTATGTTATAATGAGAATCGTTCTCATTGTCAAAGCAATGTGGGACACAGGTTGAGGAGCTGCTTGGGTTGAATGTGAATGCAACCTAGGATGGTCCAGCAAGGGGCTCTTCCAGTTATATTTCAGCTGTCATCTTGCTGCAAAGGCTTTGTCTCTTTCTTCCAAAGTAAAAAATAAATTCTGTTTATTAAGACAACTATGCTCAACCTTGGTCACTTACCTAGAGCCAGACATCCTGGAGTGTGAAATCAAGTGGGCCTTAGGAAATATTACTATGAACAGAGCTAATGGAGGTGATGGAATTCCAGATGAGCAATTTCAAATCCTAAAAGATGATAATGTTAAAGTGCTGTACTCAATATGCCAGCAAATTTGGAAAATGCGGCAGTGGCCACAGGACTGGAAAAAGTTAGTTTTCATTCCAATCTCTAAGAAAAGCAGTGCCAAAGAATGTTCAAACTACTGTACCTTTGGGCTCATTTCACATGCTAACGAGGTAACACTCAAAATCCTTTAAGCTAGGCCTCAGCAGTACACAAACCAAGAATTTCCAGACATACCAGCTGAATTTAAAAAGGCAGAGGAAGTAGAAATCAAATTGCCAACATCCATTGATTCATAGAAAAAGCAAGGAATTCCCAAAAAACATCAACTTCTACTTCATTGACTATGCTAAAGCCTTTGACTGCATGGATCACAAGAAACTGGAAAATTTTAGAGATAGGAATACCAGGCCACCTTACCAGGCTCCTGAGAAACCTGTTTGCAGGACAAGAAGCAACAGTTGGAACTGGACATGGAACAGTGGACTGGACTCCTTTCCAGATTGGGAAAGGAGTATGTCAAGGCTGCATATTGTCTCCGGGCTTATTAACTTATGGGCTTCCCTGGTGGCTCAGATGGTAAAGAATCTGCCTGCAGTGGAGGAGACCTGGGTTCGATCCCTGTGTTGGGAAGATCTCCTGGAGAAGGGAACAGCTACACACTCCAGTATTCTGGCCTGGAGAATTCCATGGACAGAGGAGCCTGGTGGGCTACAGTTCACAGGGTAGCAAAGAGTCAGATATGACTGAGAGACTTTCACTTCACTTTATTTACTTATATGCAGAGCACATCATGTGAAATGCTGGGCTGGATGAATCACAAGCTGGACTCAAGATTGCCAGGAGAAATAACAACAATCTCAGATATGCAAAAAATACCACTCTAATGGCAGAAAACAAAGAGGAACCAAAGAGCCTCTTGATGAAGGTGAAAGAGGAGAATGGAAAAGCTGGTTGGAAAACTCAACACTCCAAAAATGAAGATCATGGCATCTGGTTCCATCACTTCATAGTGAATAGATGAGGGAAAAAGTGGAAACAGTGACAGATTTTATTTTCTTGGGCTCCAAAATCACTGTGGATGCTGACTGCAGCCATGAAATCAAAAGATGCTTGCTCCTTGGAAGAAAAACAATGACAAATCTAGACAGCACATTAAAAAGCAGAGACATCACTTTGTTGACAAAGGTATGTATATGTGAGAGCTGGACCAAAAACAAAGCTGAGCACCGAAGAATTGATGCTTTTGGACTGTAATATTGAAGAAGACTCTTGAGAGTCCCTTGGACTGCAAGGAGATCAAACCAGTCAATCCTAAAGGAAATCAACCTTGAATATGCATTGGAAGAACTGATGCTGAAGCTGAAACTCCAATACTTGGCCACCTAATTCGAAGAACTGACTCACTGGAAAGACCCTGATGCTGAGAAAGATTGAGGTCAGGAGGAGAAGGAGACAACAGAGGATGAGATGGTTGGATGGCATCACTGACTCGATGGACATGAGTCTGAAAAAGTTCTGGGAGTCGTGATGGTGAGGGAAGCCTGGCATGCTGCAATCCATGGGATTGCAAGAGTTGGATATGATTGAGCACTTGAACTGAACTGAGCTAAGATAAACAGCTATCAAGAATAGAAGTTGATTTTTACTTATTACTAACTAGAAATTATAGGTTAACAAAATAGTTTGTAAGTATAATGATATATTTTCTTTTAAAAGGATCTTTTAGAAAGTTTAGACTAGTGGCTCCCAAACTGTGTGAAGGCATCCTGCAGTGAACTCACAAGAGCATCACAGAATATTTTAAAATTTCAAGAGAAACACAGCAACACCTCTTGGACATTGTGTGAACTACTACTATTAGGTGGTTTGGACCTAATTACAAAAAAAAAAAAAAAAAAACAAAACACAACATAATTTATATTGGTTTAAATTACCAGAAAGAAATGATTGAAACACTGAGGGTGCCATGAATGAAGAAAGTTCAAAACTTAAAGTGGCCTGTGGAAATTAGTAAGATGTTAAGTGTTACTGACAAATGGGATTTGTGTGCTTTACATTTTCTGCTCTTGATTTATCTGAATTTTCTAATTCCACTGTGAACCCTTATTGTTTTAGTAAAACAAAAAGTTATTTTAAAAATAAGTTCTTCCTGAATTTGTGCAAGAACCATTTATTGAGTATTATCGGGGTCAATTTCTGGGCTTGACAGAGGAAGGCAAAGATGCACATAGTTGAGGGTGAGTGGAGAATGTAAACAAATTATTGCTTTGTGGTAGGACAGGCTGAGTCAGAGGTTGGATTGGAAGCTGTGAACTCTGCTTTGGAGATAAGAAAACCTTCTAATTTAGAAGGCAGGTGTTAGGTAAGTCTTGCAGAATAAATGAGACTTCCCTAGATGGAAAGTTGTAGACCAGAGTTCCCCCTTTCAGCCTTGGGTAGCAATTTGGATGGCCATGGTGGTGATTGTGGAGGCGTTTGGTGGTGGTAGGAGACTGGAAAGGTAGGCCAGGTTGGAATGGGAAGGCTTTGATGGGTCATGCTCTTGACTGGACACTCAACTTGTAAAAGATAGGGAAACACTGACAGGTTTTAAGAACAGAAGTATTATACATGTTGTGCTATGGAAGGATCACCCTGGCAGCAATTTGAACAGGACAGGGGAGGGGACCAGCCAGGAGGATTTTGTAATAGTCTAGGAAGAGGTCACAAAGCCCTGGTTGACTAATGATGAAGGTTATATAATGGACCTCTGTGGACCAACTCAGCAAAAGCAGACTATCCAGATGTAGCACATCATTCATCTCACATATTTTTGTGTCTTTAAGAATAAAAACTTGATTTTTTTCTGATGATAAAGATAATACATGATAGAGGTAGAAATTTGGAAGATGTAGAAATGTATAAAGAAGAAAATGAAAGCATGTATACCCTATGACCTAGAGCTGGGATATGTACGTATTTATATATCACATATAAAATATTAAACATAACATATATAAATACTGATACAAGTCTCAAATATATTACATATAGTTAGTTTAAAACATGCATACTTGGTAAAGTAAAATCTAACTTACTGAAGGATAGAAAGTAAAAAATTTTAATTATTGCATGGCTACCAAATGCTGGGCATACTAGGAAACGCAAAATAGATAAGAATTCATCCTATATATTAGCTTATTTAATCCTTATAACAACCTTGTGAGAAGGTCTGTGGTGTTTTTTGTTTTGTTTTTCCATTTCCGGATAAGAGTTGAAGTATAGAAAGTTCAGTAACTTGCTCTATGTCCTAAAATGGGTAAGTGTCAGAACTGGGATTTGAACCCAAGCACTTTATGTCCATGGTCTGTATCCTTAAACACCTATGGTGCAATTTAGAGTGATATATTTAACTTCTGTTTTTAGTTAATTGACTTTACACAGTGGCTCTCCCCTTCATGGATCACAGCCTTGCGTGGTGAAGGGGCTTGCGTAACTCGGTGAAGCTATGAGCCATGCTGTGCGGGGCCACCATGGCAAATAGAAAGGGAAAAAGTGAAAGCGGTGACAGATTTTATTTTGGGGCTCCAAAATCACTGCAGACGTGACTACCACCATGAAATTAAAAGACGCTTGCTCCTTGGAAATAAAGTTATTACAAACCTAGACAGTGTATTAAAAAGCAGAGACCACTTTGCCAACAAAAGTCCAAATAGTTAAAGCTATGGTTTTTCCAGTAGTCATGTATGGATGTGAGAGCTAGACCATAAAGAAGGCTGTGTGCCGAAGAATTGATGCTTTCGAATTATGGTGCTGGAGAAGACTCTTGAGTTCCTTGGACTGCAAAGAGATCAAACCAATCAATCCTAAAGGAAATCAAGCCTGAATGTTCACTGAAGGACTGATGCTGAAGATGAAGCGTCAATATTTTGGCCACCTGACATGAAGAGCCAACTCACTGGAAAAGACCCTGATGCAAGGAAAGATAGAAGGCAAAAGAAGGGGGTGGAGAGGATGAGATGGTTAGATAGGAACAATGACTCAATGGACATGAATTTGAGCAAACTCCAGGAGACAGTGGAGCACAGAGGAGCTTGGCATGCTGCAGTCCATGGGGCCACAAAGAGTTGGACATGACTTAGCGGCTGAACAACACCACTGTGATTCTGACATTCTACCACTACAGTGTTGTACAACTGAACTTTCTGCAATATGGAAATATTCTGCATCTGGACTGTCCAGTATGGTAGTTACTAGTTACATGTAGCTACTGAGCACTAGAAACGCTGCTATCGTGAATGAGGAACTGCATTTGAAATTTTATGTATTAATAATTTTAATTAGTTTAAATTTGATTAGCCACTTGTGGCTAACAGCTGTGCATTGGACAGCATAGATGTACAGAAGATTTAAAAAATGAGAACTTAATCCTTTTGTCATACTCTCAGTCCACTAATCACAGTAACTTCAGTCCTTTCCCATATTCATCTCTATTAATCCAGAAAATATGCCTATGTTTCTTGATTTAGCAACTTTAAACATTGGATTGACTGTGCCATGACAATGCCAAGATGAGGAATTAATTTTTGGATCAATTAAGATTCTTCAGGTTGCCAGTAGAAGAAAAGTTAAAATCAATCAGATTTAAGCTATATAAAGGGAATTTATGGATCCTTATTTGCAAGAACATCAAAGGCATCAAGAAGGCTGAATTCAGAGCTCAAACAATGTGAGCAGGATTCGATTTCAACTCAGCTCTCCGCAGTCTGTGAGCTTCATCCTTAAATTCTGGTGCTACTTCTGCAGGAGTCATGGCTTCATATTATCTCAGATTGCAGACTAGCAAGAAGGAAAGTATGTGTCCCTATTGTGTGGTATTTAACTGTGGCCACAATAATGCTGTGTTAAAACACACACACAATCTCAGTGGTGTAAAACAATAAGCATTTATTTAACTTTTACATTTGTGGATTGGTGGAGGTTAGCTGATATACGGAGAAGGCAATGGCACCCCTCTCCAGTACTCTTGCCTGGAAAATCCCATGGATGGAGGAGCCTGGTAGGCTGCAGTCCATGGGGTCGCTAAAAGTCGGGTACGACTGAGCGACTTAACTTTCACTTTTCACTTTCATGCATTGGAGAAGGAAATGGCAACTCATTTCCTTGCCTGGAGAATCCCAGGGACAGGGGAGCCTGGTGGGCTGCCATCTATGGGGTCGCACAGAGTCGGGCATGACTGAAGTGACTTAGCAGCAGCAGCAGCAGCTGATCTAGGTTGGGCCTGGCTGGGTGGCTCTGGCTGATCTTGGTTGGGACTACTTGTAACCATGGGCTGCTGCTAATTTTCCAAAAAATTATCAGAATCCCTGTTGATAGTTCTCTTTTTTGTCTTCAGCATGTTTATCAATTTATTCTCTTTACTGACTCTTCAGCAGAATTTTGAATGGGAATGCAGATAAATGCATGCATTCTGTCCTGAACATACATGTTTATATTTAAATAAGTTTAGATGCTGTGAATGCATGTTTTAACTACAGGATTAATTGAATATTATCCTTTTAAAAAACTTTATTTATTTGCTTATGGGTGCACTGGGTCTTCATTACTGTGTGCTGGCTTTCTCTAGTTGCAGTGAGTGGGGGCTACTCACTTGTTGCACAGCATGGGCTCTAGGGCAAGAGCGCTTAGTTGCTCTGTGGCATGTGGGATCTTTATGGACCAGGGATCAAACCTGTGGTCCTTGTATTGGTAGGTAAATTCTTAACCACTGGACCACTAGGGAAGCCCATGAATACCAATCCTGGAGAATTTTTAAAGTTATTTCTCAAAGTTACTTTGGGAACAACCCATAAAGGAAATGACTATCTTATGTTGGATCCAAAACCTAACAAATTTTTATTTGTTATTGCTAGTATCACTTCATGGGAAATAGATGAGGAAACAGTGGAAACAGTGTCAGACTTTATTGTTTTGGGCTCCAAAATCACTGCAGATGGTGACTGCAGCCATGAAATTAAAAGACGCTTACTCCTTGGAAGAAAAGTTATGACCAACCTAGATAGCATATTCAAAAGCAGAGATACTACTTTGCCAACAAAGGTCCATCTAGTCAAGGCTATGGTTTTTCCGGTGGTCATGTATGGATGTGAGAGTTGGACTGTGAAGAAGGCTGAATGCCGAAGAATTGATGTTTCTGAACTGTGGTGTTGGAGAAGACTCTTGAGAGTCCCTTGAACTGCAAGGAGATCCATCCAGTCCATTCTGAAGGAAATCTGCCCTGGGATTTCTTTGGAAGGAATGATGCTAAAACTGAAACTCCAATACTTTGGCCACCTCATGCGAAGAGTTGACTCATTGGAAAAGACCCTGATGCTGGGAGGGATTGGGGGCAGGAGGAGAAGGGGAGGACAGAAGATGAGACGGCTGGATGGCATCACAGACTCGATGGACGTGAGTCTGAGTGAACTCCGGGAGTTGCTGATGGACAGGGAGGCCTGGCGTGCTGCGATTCATGGGGTCGCAAAGAGTCAGACACGATTGACGACTGAACTGAACTGAACTGATGTATATATTTACTGTATGCCAATAGTATTCAGAACATATCAGTCCACTGAGGATGGCTAAAACACACATAGCTTGAGAGAGGGTTTCTCTCTACTGGGCTTCAAAATGAAGAGATCACAGCACTGAGATAGACACTTTTCAGGAGAAAATGATGACTCACACAGGGATGACTTAAAGGCATCTGGTTTCCATCTTCTTTGTTTCTTCTCTTGGACTCCATTCACAGGCACTTCCTTCCAGCTGGAGCTTTTAATGGCATAATGTGAAGGCAAGATCCACAGAAGTGGGTTTAGAGGAGGGACTTGAAGGAGAAAATGCAGATCATCAGGGGAGACCATGGAAAATTACACCCAGATGGGAGGTAGCAGTAAAAGTACATACATCCAGACTGAAATGTACCAATTAAAATATTTAGGGAAAGGCAGAGAAGGGTATCATTTTTAATATCGGGAAACAAAAATTTGAACTGAATAAAAAGTTAAAGTGATACAATCATGATTGTAATTAACAGCACATTAATGTAATTTCTGTTTCTAGAATGGGAAAATTATGTTGTTGTCTCTCCTTATTTAAATGAATGCAGCATAGTAGTACTTGTGGCTTTGTTGAGTCATTCTCCTAGCTCCATTCATGAGAGTGATATATTTCTTCCCATTTCATAGCTGAAAACACACTAAATTCCCTGGTGTTCCAAAGTGATCTGGGATGGTGGTAGATTGATGGATTCAGCTTTGTTGTTAAAATAACCATCAGAACCCATAAGAGACTTGAAGGAATGAAACAAGCAGTTGGTTTCTGTATACAAACACTTATTGCTCATGTCCCCCTCTTCCCAATCCATCAATAGCAAGAAGGAAGCTCATTTCCTTTTTAAAAATGAGAGTCTGTTATCTTGTTCTTTTTATTTTCACACATGATATTTCACTTAACCAAACATCACCTGATCTGAGTAATTTGCCCCTGGTCTTATTCTACTCACTACACCCAAATAGCTCTTGTGGCACAAGTAGGGATGGGTGGGGTGGCATGGGATATTAATGGACATAGGCAATAGTGGTGTTGGAGGCTGTGACAATGGTTATGTTCTTCTGGATATCATAGGGCGCAGAGTCAATCCAAGCTGAGAACAAGTGAAAGAATAATTATTTGGCATTTCATGAAGATATGGCATTGTCCAAGTCTCTGCAGAGATATGGTATAAGGAGTAATAGGTAGTTATATATGGATGTGACAGTTGGACTGTAAAGAAGGCTGAGCGCCGAAGAATTGATGCTTTTGAACTGTGGTGTTGGAGAAGACTTGAGAGTCCCTTGGACTGCAAGGAGATCCAACCAATCCATTCTGAAGGAGATCGGCCCTGGGATTTCTTTGGAAGGAATGATGCTAAAGCTGAAGCTCCAGTACTTTGGCCACCTCATGCGAAGAAGTGACTCATTGGAAAAGACTGATGCTGGGAGGGATTGGGGGCAGGAGGAGAAGGGGACGACAGAGGATGAGATGGCTGGATGGCTGACTCCATGGGCGTGGGTCTGGGTGAACTCTGGGAGTTGGTGATGGACAGGGAGGCCTGGCGTGCTGCAATTCATGGGATCGCAAAGAGTCGGACACGACTGAGCGACTGAACTGAACTGAGGTATATATACACAAAATGGTAATATGAGGCAGATAGTATTACACTGCAATAGAAGTGCAAATATAGCTGACAAGGATAAGAAAGATTAATTCTGAAGGTGCGAGTGACAGAAAGGAGTACAAATCAGAGAAGACTAAATGGTCAAAGGAGAATATGGAATGTGTGGGGAAGATTCTTTCGCTCATTGACTTGGATAAACCAAAGACAGAGCTGGCTTGACATGTAGGCCAAGGTTCCATGAACTCAAACACAGTTATAAATATGTGAATCTAGCCAAGTATAAAGCAGTTGGGAGTGTTAGAATTTGTGACAAACTGAGGGCCATGTCCCACTGAAGTCAGCTTTCAGTTTCATAATAAAAGTTCAAAGTCAGATAATTCAAGTCCTTTCTGCACACTGTCTCTGTCCTCAAAAGATCCCCCTATACCTCTAAGTTAATACTCCACTATCTCCTTCACCGCAGAGAGAGACCCACACTTTCCTCCACAGACACAGTCCTGATTGCATAACTATCGGTGATAGAATCTTCTAGAGCTGACTCTCCCAGAACTGTGATATAGAGTAGGCTTCAAAACAAACAGACTTTTCTACTTGGAAGATGGAATTCTTTAGAAGTCAGTTTAATTAGCTTCTGCAGGGCATTCTAGCACATGTGGGCCATGAACCCAGCAGTGGAAGAGCTGGCTGAGCCTCTCAGCGTCCCTGGGTGCTCCTGGAATTCCAGGGCTATGCCCAGGCAGAGGGTAAGGAGGAGCACTACTTCAGCCAAGCGGCTACTTCATGTGTTGGGCTCCTGAGTAAGATCTTTTCTGAAGAAAGAGTGACTTCTGAACATTGTTTTGATGCAGGTGAGCAAACTCCATCCTACGTCGTTAGAGAAGGACTTGGGTGTGATGTCTAACCTCTGCTCTCCTTACAATCATCCTGCTAGGAAAAACTCCTCTTGTTTCTCCTTTATTCACTATGCTCACCCTCTAACCATCTCACTTCTAGTCACCAAATATGTGGATGTTTTCCCCACACTAAACGATTCTCTAATTCTTAGCAGAGACTGACTAGGTGTCCTACAAATTTAACTCAACTCTGACACTGCCTTCTTGGAGATACCATCAGATCCCACAGGTGAGCAGCTCAGATCCACAAGACTGCCCCCACTTTACATGCCACTTGCAAGTCCAGGTTGTCACCTATATTTCTGAATGAATGGTTATAAGTCAGGGTACACATGACCCCTTCCTCTATTTTGATCACTTGCTAGAATAGTGCAAGAACTCAGGGAAGCATCTACTGATTTATTATAAAATAACACAGCTCAGGAATAACCAGGTGGAACCAATGAATAGGACAAGGTATGGAGGGGTGGGCATGGAGCATCCATACCCTCTCCCTGTGTGCAACCCTTCCAGCACCCCACATATTCACCAGCCTGGAAGCTCCTCAAATCTCCTTGCTCAGGAGTTTTTATAGAGTTGAACCTCCAGCCCTCTAATCCCTTGGTCTTTCTGTGACCAATTCCATCCTAAGGCTGTCTAGGGGCCCTACCCTACCCTGAGGCTGTGTAGGGGCCCTACCTTAAGTCACCTCACTTGCACAAACTCAGGTGTGCTGAAAAGGGCTTGTGTGATTATACAGACACTCCCATCACTTAGGAAATGCACCAGGAACCAGAGACAAAGACCAAATATATTTCTTACTGTTATGCCATAGTCCTACTCAGAGCTTCCCTGTTTGGCACACAAAGGTTTAGCCACCCTGACCCCATTCCATTCCAGTAAATACAGGGCCTCAGATGTAACTGCTCAATAAGAATAACTCATCGAAACATAGTAAAATCACATTAGTTCTGATAAATTAGCAGCCAAATTTTCCAGAATTGAAGACGATCCTAAGCACCAAACAGGATTAAAAGGAAAATAATAAATCCATACATAGCAAAACTATAGGACAGAAAAGGAGAAAAAACTTAACAAAAAAAAAAATGAATTAGAATCTAACCCTTTTGCAAAAAATCTAAATTGTCTCTAATCCTTTTCAATAATAAGCAAACCTGTCAATGTATTTTAAGATACATTAAATCAAAAGGGTGTGATTCTGTAAGCAAACAGGTATATTTTTGTATTCTCCACCCATCTTTTTAGGATTTTAGACATTTGTATATGGACTTCTTATTCCTTCCTTTGGTTCTACTCAGTGAAATTCTCAAACTCCAGTGTGCAGAGGAATATTTTGTACAGGTTTGGACTCCCACCAACAACCAATATACAAAGGGAAGGATGTAAATGAGATCCTCAATTGATACGCACTTAGATACAGCCCCTAGTCCTCTTCCTGCGTGCATGTGTGTGTGCACGTACACACACACACACACACACACACACACACGATGCTGACTCGGGGGAATTCAACTGTATTTACTTTCCATATGTTTCACATTTCTCTTCATCTCACACAGGTATCCAGGCTTGTTATTTCTTGCTTAAGGCAAGGAAGGAGACAACCTGTTTTTGAAAGGATGAGGAGAGGAAAAAGTCGCTTTCCCAGGCTGAGAAGGGACCACAGCCTGTGGCTTCTGTGAGCAGGAAGGCTCTGGGTATCTCTCTGTAACTGTGGCCAGTGGAGGAGAAAGCTGTGTGTGTGCCACCATAGGTTAGACCCCGGGTGCAGGTCAGTTCCCTTTGCCAGAGATTCCCAATTCACACGTGGCCTGGAAGCAGCAGAGGGGAAAGCTGAGTGGCCCATGGAGACAGGGACAATTGAAATCTCAGTGCTAACCAGCCTAAGTGATGACCAGTACGGAAGGAGTCTTCCCAATACCTCGACACCACACAAAACATTGTACTCTGTTAGATCCACACTTCTGTAGAGTCCTGGTGTGTGGGGCATGCAAGCATCCCAAGCACAGCTGGCTTAAATATCCTGCGAACCTGGTGGGCTGGTGACTTGGAATGTAAGGCAATCTAAAAAGTTCATGTTTCCTGAACACATAACTTCTAGATGGAGATTTACACCTACTTTGGATATTTGTTGAGTGCCTAGCTATCTTTTTTAGTTCACTCTAAGATTATTTTTATCATTCTTCTTTACATTTTGTGTGTGTTTTTTTTTAATTTAAATTGGAGACTAATTACTTTACAATATTGTGGTAGTTTTCGCAACACATGTACACCTATGGCTGATTCATGTGAGTGCCTTGCTTTTGAGAAGGATTCCCTGACAGCCACTAGGGATTCATCTCTTTCAGCCCGGGGCAGAGGCAGGGGGGCAGTGAGGTGGCTGAAAGGCAGCGGGAGGAGGTGAATGGCACCAGTTTCTCAGTCTTTCTGAGGCCAGTTTCTCAGTCTTTCTGAGGCCTTGCTGTGGATAGTTTAACCAGTGCCTTAATCAAGCTCTGCCCAAGTTTTGGGAGGAAAAAAAAATGCACATATTCAAAAGCAAACCAGCAAACAACTTCACTCAGCAAATCATTTTATTAGGCTCAAGATGAGTTCCTGCCTGCAAAGCTCTCAAATGCCAGAAAGTGTGGGCTGGGCTGCCACCTACTTCCCATCCCAGTCCTGCTGCTTAGGGTTCACTTGAATGGCTAATTGACGGTCACCTCACTTTCTCGTCAAAGCCAAAAGATTATACTTAATGCACAACTTAAGCCGTCCCCTGGACTTCACTTGTTTGGACTGGCAATCATGTTTTCTGTTCCCTTCCCCACTTACCTTAAGTTTTAGCAATTGCCCTCTGGGTTCAAAAGAGCATCCCACTAGGCCATTGAAATGTTGAAAAGCCCCCTGACAAGGGGAAATGTTTATCTGCTCTTAGAGAGAGAAAGAACTGGGGAAAATATATGCAGCTTTGGTATATGACAGGATGCTAGTTTCTTGTAAGCAATTTCTTAACTTTCAGTTTAATAATAACTATAATCAACTTGGTACATTAAGAGTTGGTTAGAACTGTTGTTAGTCAGTAACCAGAAACTTTAAAGGTGGTACACAAGTCATAATGGTGATCTCTCACACAATGTAAACATAATGTCCTGTGTTCCTTTGGGCTTTGTAAGGTGCAGGAAGGCTTTCTCAGTCTATCTTTGGGGACCAAGGAAGATAAAGGCCTGTCAGTAGCTCTTCACCCATCCTTCCTCCTGTGGATTCCCAGCAGATGAACTTGCTCAGCATGGACAAACCTTTCAAGGATGCATCTGGATGATCCACTACCAACAGGTTTCTTTCCGGCAGATGGGGGACTCAGCTGTGTGATTTGGGGGTCACCTCAAAATCCTGATTCCAGTAAGATGTAGATGGAGTCTTCAAGTCATCAAAGAGGAACCAGGCAGGCATGCTTTATCAGGAAAAATGAAAGTCTCTGAACTCAAATAGTCCAAATATTAAACCTCACCCTCCAGTTGCTACCAATGAGATAATCAGGTAACTTAAAACACAAATATACATCTAAGCCCAGCCTGTAGGGTAAAAACTACAATTGGACTTACAAGTTCTTTTCTGCTTTGGGTCCAATGAACCTGTGTAACCAACTTTTATTCATGTTTGTCATGTATGGATGTGAGAGTTGGACCATAAGAAAGTTGAGTGCCGAACTGTGGTGTTGGAGAAGACTCTTGAGAGTCCCTTGGACTGCAAGGAGATACAACCAGTCCATCCTAAAGGAAATCAGTCCTGAATATTCACTGGAAGGACTGATGCTGAAGCTGAAACTCCAATACTTTGGCCACTCGATGCGAAGAATTGACTTACTGGAAAAGACCCTGATGCTGGGAAAGACTGAAAGTAGGAAGAGAAGGGGATGACAGAGGACGAGATGGTTAGATGGCATCACCAACTCAATGGACATGAGTTTGAGCAAGCTCTGGGAGTTGGTGATAGACAGAGAAGCCTGGCATGCTACAGTCCATGGGGGTCACAAAGATTCGGACACGACTGATCGACTGAACTGAACTGAATTATCTCACTGTAAACATGACTTTCTTTTCAAAAAACAGGTTTCCTCCCATGATTCCCATATTATGTAAGGCCCCAATGGTCACCAAATTAAAGCACTCTGTCCTACTTCTTCACAACACATAAGAAGAACATAATGAAGTCACTTTCTTTGTAATCTATCTCCATTGCTGGAGTATAAGCTCCATGGGGGTAGGGGATGTTTTTCTTATTTATTGTGGCATCCCAAACTCTTTGTACACAGACTAACTCATAGCAGATGTTCAGTGAATAGTTGTTGAGCGAGTGGCTGAATGATCTGTCTCCCGATGTTGGTGGGAGGACTGAAGTAATGCTTATAACCAAGTCTGCACATCAGTTCAGTTCAGTTCAGTCGCTCAGTCATGTCCGACTCTCTGCAACCCCATGAATCGCAGCACGCCAGGCCTCCTTGTCCATCACCATATCCCGGAGTTCACTCAAACTCACGTCCATCAAGCTGGTGATGCCATCCAGCCATCTCATCCTCTGTCGTCCCCTTCTCCTCCTGCCCCCAATCCCTCCCAGCATCAGAGTCTTTTCCAATGAGTCACCTCTTCGCATGAGGTGGCCAAAGCACTGGAGTTTCAGCTTTAGCATCATTCCTTCCAAAGAACATCCAGGGCTGATCTCCTTTAGAATGGACTGGTTGGATCTCCTTGCAGTCCAAGGGACTCTCAAGAGTCTTCTCCAACACCACAGTTCAAAAGCATCAATTCTTCAGCACTCAGCTTTCTTCACAGTCCAACTCTCACATCCGTACCTGACCACTGGAAAAACTATAGCCTTGATTAGATGGACCTTTGTTGGCAAAGTAATGTCTCTGCTTTTCAATATGCTATCTAGGTTGATCATAACTTTTCTTCCAAGGAGTAAGCGTCTTTTAATTTCATGGCTGCAATCACCATCCGCAGTGATTTTGGAGCTCAAAAAATAAAGTCTGACACTGTTTTCCCATCTATTTCCCATCAAGTGATGGGNCTTGACTAGATGGACCTTTGTTGGCAAAGTAATGTCTCTGCTTTTGAATATGCTATCTAGGTTGGTCATAACTTTCATTCCAAGGAGTAAGCGTCTTTTAATTTCATGACTGCAATCACCATCTGCAGTGATTTTGGAGCCCCAAAAAATAAAGTCTGACACTGTTTCCACTGTTTCCCCTTCTATTTCCCATGAAGTGATTGGGACCAGATGCCATGATCTTCATTTTCTGAATGTTGAGCTTTAAGCCAACTTCTTCACTCTCCTCTTTCACTTTCATCAAGAGGCTTTTTAGTTCCTCTTCATTTTCTGCCATAAGGGTGGTGGTCAGGGCTTCTTCAATTCTAGACTCACCTCTAGTGGAAGGAAAGGACCTCCAACCAAGTTATGAACTTGAGATGTGCACGATGTCCTGGGGGGACTCCCTGTTGATTCTGACATGGTTAGACCCCATGCAGGAGGGCAAGAAAATCCAGGAGCTCAGGGGCAGCCCTTGGGTAGCTCTGAGAGCGGCCTCGGGCCCTCATGCCTTGACCAGTGTTCTGCGGGGACATGGACCTCAAGTATGCTGTCCCTCAGTTTTGGCCAGCTAAGACAGGAGAAATCCAGGTCAGAATGTGGCTTCTTTCTAGCATCAGATGGTATGGGCATGCAAGCTCGGAGGGCAAGGTGTGCCTCTTAAAGGTGAATATCAATCCAGAGCCAAGCTTCTCCAAGTGGAGTCCCAGAGCCACCGGCATCAGAACTACAGCCAACATTCTACCCCAGACCTCAAGATCCAATTCTTGTGAGGTCATTTTAAGCACATTAAACTTACAGAACCATAAGATACTGGTCTTCTCCAGACTTCAATGTCAGTTTCTGGCATCACGGCCTTTTTTTACCTGCCCTTGAACCTATCAAAGTGGCAGTAGTCATTGGTAAAAACCCTCAAGGAGCGTCCTTCCAGTAAGCCAGTGGAGTTTCTGGATTTTCCTTTTGTTAAGGAAGTTGGTATTTCTTAACAAGATGGGTATCAGGGGAAGGGGGCAAGGTGCTGGCATAAACACAAAAGAGAGGGAGGAGAATTAACTTTTCTGGGAAACATGAGAGAGCTTCCAGGAGACCTAAAGTCTTCAGGTCTTCAAAAGACCAGCTGCTCTCTCCACCAATGTTCAACAGCCCTTAGCATCCATATTCTCCCAAAGTAAGACATTAGACTTTTGGCTTTAAGCCCCAAGACGCCAGGCAGCCTGTAATTGAAACAGCTGGCTTAATCATGCTTCTTTTTGGCACAATGACTCATTGCAACCACACCTCACTCCAAACATGAAGTAGCTGGTTTCTCCACCACATTCGCCTTGGGTGATTGACTTAATACAGCCATTAGCAGTGAATGGTCCTGTCTTCACCACACTGGCCTTTGTTTTCACCTTCAACTAATGTCACATTGCTCTTTATTCTGCACTACTTCTTACCATTAAAGAAAAAAAAAAAAAAACCCGTTATCCTTATATTACTATCATTGTCAAGTAGATCCCTCTCAAAGGACAGTCAAGCTTAATCGACCACATTAAATCTGCAGTGCTTTTGTGTCGCTGTCTGTTTCACTAGCTTTGACATCGCGCTAAAGTAGGACAGCATGTTCCAAACAGAAACTGAAACCAGAACAGAGGAGCTTTGCTGGTGTTGGGAGGGTGAGAAGCCTGGCACTTGGCCTCTGAAACTGTTCAAGAAGATATACGCTAAAATGTACGTAGCAAACACATGAGGCCTAAAGCAGGGTATGAGCAGAAAAATGTTTTTAAAGAAGCCGGGGGCACCATTACTTAAGGACTCATCCTTTCTCGTCAGCTGCGCATGTTCTTCGTTCCTATCTCCCCGGCACTATACTAGAAATGAAGATGGTAAAGTTTTCTGAAATGTCTTCAGAAGGTTGTCCAAGCCAGAGTTCATAAGTAACATCGTAAACTTTTAAAATTAAAATTTGTTGCCAGATAAAAAATAAAATTTGAGGAAAAATAGGAATTCAGATTTCAAATAGGGGCATCTAGCTGGACAAAAAGATTATCACAGGCAGAGACCATAGTCCTTATTGTCCATAAGGTCCATGCTGCTGCTACTGCTAAGTCACTTCAGTCGTGTCCGACTCTGTGCGACCCCATAGACGGCAGCCCACCAGGCTCCCCTGTCCCTGGGATTCTCCAGGCAAGAATACTGGAGTGGGCTGCCATTTCCTTCTCCAATGCATGAAAGTGAAAAGTGAAAGTGAATTCGCTCAGTCGTGTCCGACTCTTGGCAACCCTATGGACGCAGCCTACCAGGCTCCTCTGTCCATAGGATTTTCCAGGCAAGAGTACTGGAGTGGGGTGCCATTGCCTTCTCCCCCATAAGGTCCATATGGCCCATTTAAGGACCACAGTCCTTGTATGTGGTATAGAACATCCCTATATGTCCTATACCTATAACATCCCTAATACAGTGCTGACACACAGGAGATGCTGGATAAGCCCAAATTTCTGAGAGTTTTTTCCCATTGGTTAAGGCCAGAGCAAACCCCAGTCCTGCTCTCCGGATGAACTGAGCACACCAGATTTACCAAGCACAGGCAAATTAGAACAAATAATTTTGTCTAAGCTTGACAAAAAGCCAAGATTTTGTGAGCCACCTGAAGTTTTTATCTCCTACTGAAGTTTTCTAGATCAAGTACCTGATGAAATATATTCCTGCCAGCATCTTCTTTTATCTGGGCATCTGTTACTTTAATACAGCAGACATTACTTGAAACAGAGGAAAAAAAAAAAAGAGAGCAATGCTTTAGAATCTGTCTGATTTCTGCAGTCCAGTCGATATTGCTGCCCAGCAAAGATCTGGCAGAAATCCTAAGGTGAGCTTCTCTGGTACTGGTGTGTCCAGTCTTATAGTGAATGAGCATTGGTCAGTGGGTCAAGAAGCTCCAAGCCTACCCCAGGCTCTGATACTTGGTCCTTGCGAGACCTTGGATGAACAACTCACTTCTTTGTGAGCCTGTATCTTCAACTGTAAAGTGAGAGAGTTGCCCTAAATGATTTTTCAGACCGCTATAAAGGGACACCCTAAATCAAAATGTGAAAGCAAACAGTTGCAGAAAATGTGCTCTCATATCACCCTTTAATATTCTTCTGGTAATCCCAATGACTATATTAGGTAAAAGAAAGAAATATGAGGTATGAATACTGGAAATGAGAAGGCAAAATTATCATTACTTGTAAATTATGATTAGTATACCCGGGACATCCAAATGAAGCAACTGAAATAAATGTTTAAAAAGGGAAATCCATTAAAATGCCTACATGAAACATTAACATTTAGAAGTATATACAATGGAAGAAAGGCTCCTATCTATGTTATAAACAAAAAAACTAACAATAATATATTTTCAAGACCTTCTAAAAATAAATTTCTAAAAAATTTTCTGGCTTGGGGACTTCCCTAGCGGTTCACCGGTTAAGAACCCACCTTGCAATGCAAGGGACATGGGTTCAATCCCTGGTGGGTGATCTAGGATCCCAAGTGCTACAGAGCAACCAGGCTGGCGTGTGAAAACTAGCATTTGAGTGCCCTGACCTCTGAAGCCCACGCGCTCTGGAGCATGCACACAACAACTAGGAAGTCCATGTGCCACAGCGAAAAATCCCGCATGCCACAACAAAGACCGCTCATGCCGCAACCGCGAGCTGACAGCCAAATTAAAAAATCTTTTCTGGTTAGAGAAAAAAAAGACAAATGAAGAAACATCAGCCCCACGAAGATTAGTACTTAACATTTACCAGGCACCTCAGTTTTAGGCACTATGTTAAGAATATTAATTCTCCCATTTGCTCACTACAACTTAGATGATATTATTGTCCCAATGTAGAGAAACTGAGGCCAACATCGAAAAGCAACTTGCCCGAGGTCACAGAGGCCAGACAATACTCCTGAGGGTCCCACCACACTGCCAGGGCAACAGAGAACAGAGAAGCCAGAAACAAATCCAACTACTTTATGGGAATTTCAACTTATGATTCAAATCAGGGGAAAATAAAAAGAGTTCTTGGCTAGCTGGATCCTTAATCAAAATAAATTCCAGGTAGATAAAAAGATTTAAACTTAAGAACAAGAGGAGAGGAGGAGGAGGAAGAGGGGGGAAGAAAAAGAGGACGGAAGAGAGACATGGGAGGGAAAAGCCAAAACAGCACTAGAAGAAAACACGGGTGAAAAAAGATGTATGAACCCGGAATGGAGACCACCTTACAAGCAAGACACAGAATTCAGTAGATATAAAAACTACTGTACTTAAAAACAAACTACAAACTGTGACATATGAGAGAAAATTCCTTGCATTTCCAAGGAATTTCTAACACATAGCAAGAAAAAGACCACAGCCCAAAAGCAAGATTTAAAAGGTCAGTAAATATATGTCAACCTCATTCATAATAAAGGAACTCAAATCAAAACCATGAAATAATAGTTTCCATCATCTTAGCAAAAGCTCAATGATGAGATAACATCTGATGTCAATAAGGATGTAGGGAGACGGAAGGCAACTGGTTCACCTGTCAGGATTTTTAACACTCAGTTCCTAAACCAGAAGTTTCAGGGCTAGAAATGAGTTTGCTCTATGAAAACCCAGTACGCAAGGATGTTCACTAACTGAAACAGTATTTAAAATATCAGTGAACTGAAAACCTAGAAATCCCACAGGAAGGCCTGGGTAAATACATTTAAGTTCATCCATAGAACTAAATGCTATAAATTTGTTCTTTTAAAAAATCTATACATACCAAAATGAAAAAATGTCTAAGATATACTCAGTGAAAATGACAAGATGCAGAATAGTGTAGGAAAGTTAAAAGTCCATTTTAAAATACATATATACACACAGAAAAATTCTGGGAAGCTACTCAAAAAACTAGTGAGTATCCTCTGAAGAGTCCAAATGGGAGGCAAAGAGAGATGAAAATTTTTTTTTACTATTTGAATTTTTCTTATCTGAATACCGCCCCCCACCCATGTACAACTTTCACAACTTTAAAAAAAAAAATTCGACAAAATATCACTTCAACACTGAACAATAAAGACACACACTTCAAGGCAGTTTTTTTTTCAAACATTTACTGAACACAAACACCATTTTTTCTTTTTACACAGCAATATTGTTAGTTTCAAATTAGCTGGGCTACTAGGACTATCGATTACTACGAAATTAAAGATGATTCTACATGTCAAACTCAAATAGAAAATGTCATGCAATATATAAATCACTAACAGACGTCTGGTGCAGTCAGCAAGTTTACTATGTTTATTAAAGTCACGTAAATGGTTTGACAAAAGTGCACAATAGAATGGCATCACTGTTTGTTATAAATCACAGTGAATTACTAGAATACAACAACGTAATTCTTCTATGTGGAGGATTGCAGGGTGAGGTGAGTGTTATAAAAGTCAGGCTCTTTCACCATGTTAAGCCAGTCAGATTTTACTCCTCAGCTACGGATGTCTGAAAAGACTGGTTAGCAAAGCGAAGATTTTTCTCCCTCATCTTTTCTTCTCTACCAGTTACTAAACAAAAAAGGCCATGCACAAATTTTACACCACCTGATAAAAAACAGATACAAAACCTTGTTCATCACTTGGCAAAGCTTGTATCTTCACTCCTTCATTTTTTTGATTAGGCCACTCAACACGTGACTTACCCCTAAATGAAAAGCTGTTAAATATTTAGCGAGTCTCACCCCTGCACACACATCAAGATACACTCCCCATAACCATCAAGTCAGTGTTCCTTCCCTACACATTAACACAAATGAACACACCACAAACCTAGGACTAGACATTTACTTTACAGTTTTAAAAATTAATATATCTATCGCCACTATCCATGTAGTATTTATTTCAGATCCCATATTTGGAGAAGATACTGTACTACCCAGCCCATCTGAAGATCTGGGCAAATCTGCCAGGAATGTATGAGAAAGCCCAGCAATGTGCCTTACACATTAGGAGCTCTCTACCTTCCAGAGAGGGTATCCAGGGCAGGGCTGTGCATTTTCAGAGCAGGAGTAAACACACAGCTTAAAATCTTATGGACTAATAACTTTTCACAGAGCAAAAGGCAGAGTTTTGTTTTAACTCATTTTAATGTTACAGTATAATCAGTGAGGAAAACGGAATAGTCATCTGTACATTGACAAATCTGGTTAGCCTGAAAGGAATACTCAAGGTTTTTACAGAAAATCTACCTTAAAAGCAAGTCCTTTATACTTTTATCCATCTCCTCTCTGGTTCAATCACTGGCTGCTTCTAAAGCCAGCAAAGTAATCCAAGGTCCAGTAACTCACTCCTCACCTTTCCCCTAGAAAGAACTGTTTCTGCTCGATAACCCAAAGCAACCTTATTCCTAAAGTAGCTGCCTCAACTGAGGTGGAGACTAGTGACAGGCTATTGTTCCCTTGGGATCCAATTTTCAAAAACACTTGCCAAATGCAGAATTGATACTTACGCAGCTGCTGACCCCAAATCACATTTTACTTCAAACAGTGCTAGCAGACCTAAGTTTCTCATAATTACCAAGTTACTAATCAACTATCAGTGTAATGAAATAAAACCCTTCCCAGAAACAAGACCAAAGCTTGCTTTTTCATTGGTTGGTTGGCTGGTTGAAGTTCACACAGCAAAAAACCTTATGGACTGTGTCCTATGAGAAAGCAATCCAGGGTAGCAATCCAATGTTGTTTGAGAGTTAGGTCAAAAATGTCCCCTTTATCAGTCTAAGGATGGATTTGTTGCCCATTCCTTGAATTATACAGTTACCTAAACTCAAGAGATCAATTTTACCAGCACTTAAGTGCAAAACCCATTCAGGTTTCACATGGTTTGCCCAGGCATTCATCCACCTGGGTCTCTAATTCAAATTTATATGACAATTATTAAGCAATAAGGTTTGACTGAATTTATAATGTTATCAAGGAAGATTTATAATCTAAAACACAATTCTACCAATAATAAACACAAAATGACAAAAGTGGCTAAAAAAACAGCAATGGCCCAGAGTTCTCAGAGAAGCTGAGATACAGAACTATCACCTTTCTTACCTATTTATTTCCCTTTAAAGAAAAAGAAACAAGTTTGGGAAGGGTTTGGCTAAACACATTTTAAAATAACTCTATCAAAAACAAATTACAAAAAAAAAAAAACAGGCATGTAGATCACTTGTTTCAAGAATGGTTTTATACAGGTGTTTCACAATACATATTTGGATTTGTTTTACAAGACAGAATTAGATCCTTAGCAATATAGTGAACAATGTACTGCTATAGTATAGTTTAAAAAAAAAAATCTCAGTTACCATTAGCAAAATTCATAATCTATCCCATTGTCTTCAAATTCAACTTTGTCAGCTTCCAATCAGCAGTTTTACTCTTTCCAGGATTCGGTCCTCCCTTCTCAAAAACACTGAGTACCATTAAATTTCGTTGTCTGAATATGTACAGATAATCATTATTCTCATTTAATAAGTACTTAATACCTAAAATAGTTCTCATCCTGGGTAGCCAAAGGGATGAAATGTTTTATAAAACATGCAACATTATCTGATATTTTAAGTTCTGATGTTTAAAAATCATATGCATTAATAATGGAACCAAGTAAATACCAAGTATCACAGCTATTCCTCAGACTGTCAAATAAGCAGGCCTTGAAGTCTGAAAAATACAGGGTCTGATCAGAGCTGCGAAAAAGGTGTGATTCACCCACCTGGAGGATGAGCATTTTCTCTTTCAGGCCATGAGAGTTGCCAAGAGCAAGGTACACTAGTTGCCTTGATTCACACCAGGAAGATCAAGGCCAGTAATTTTCAAATTAGGGATCAAATACCTCCCTTTAGACCATCCTAAAAACCTTTCTTGTAAAAATCCCAGGTTAGGAAAACAGAAGTAGATTACTATGGCAGAATTCACCATCAAAACATTCCCAACTGAAGCAAGAAAACACGCAAAGTATAACTACAGCAACAGTAATAGTACCCTGCATTCTTGGGGGAATAGGTTTTTAGACTCCCCTATCCATTCCCTCCCATCCTTCAGAGTATCTCATTTCATGGGGTATCTCTATTTTATTTAAGGCCCTAGGTGCTGATTTTGGCTTGGTCACTCTCTTTTATACTGATCCAGCTGCAACCTTTTTCTTAAGACTTCACAAAGCAATATCTATACATAAAATGTTAACTGAAATCTTGTTGTTTTTTAAGTTTATATTTGATGTTGCTACACCATTATAATGCTTTTCATTAAAGAAAAAAAGCTGCAGGTCTTCACTTACAGTACCATGCACTATGAGTAGCTAAGGCATTCATTTGGCACTAGAGAAAAAAATACAGATATAGCTAATTTTACTTATCATTTTTAACATTGAAAGAAATAGGTTGTACCCTTGAATTTCTGTGATGCTTAAAGATAATCACAGAATATTCTTTTAGTCTGACAGTCAAAATGTTGCCATTAAAACAAAACCGAAACCATAAAGACCTCTGTACAACCTGTTGGAATAAGTGACATTTTCTGGTTCCAAAATTTGCTGCCCTCAGACAGAAATAACTTTCAAAATGGCAATGAGAATTATTTTCATCATCAAAAACATTGAATTGATACCACTCTAGTAATTTTTCTACTTCTTATCACAGACTAAATGAAGAAAGTGAAAAAAAATATCCCAGTTCCTTTTCACCTGTCATAAAAACCTTAGGGAGGCACAAATAATGCCCTCTGGAAAAGCAGTTTTCAATCTGAAAAGACACCACACAAGAAGAGAGGGAGAAGGGGACAAAAACAGAATGTGACAACTTGTTTCATAGGAGAAAACACAGCAATCATAATTTTTACATGTCTGTGAGCTGAGTCAAATGTTGACTGCTGGAATTTAGATTAATCACATCAAAACAGAGATGTCTATGCATTTTAGAATTTAAGCCCAAAGGCAAATAGTCCATCAATATTCTCTGAAAAGTTGCTTAAGATTACTATTTTGTATGTATCACCGAGCATAATTCAATGGATTTAACTTTATGAATTTTTAACTATTATTAAGTTAGCACATTTTTCAGATTAATCTGCAGCTATACTTTTTAAAAATCCTCCCGATGTCATAATGTGTTGTATCGTGTCACATAAATAATGGAAGAGTGGAAACCACCTATCGCAGTTTGGCATGTGCAGAACATCTGGATATTCCATTACTTTTAATGCTTCTGTTGTTTTACTTCATGAAATCCTCAAAACTGCTGCAAAGGGTAACACGCTGACACAGGCTTAACAGAAATGCTTTTCTAGGCAATTTTGGTAAAACATTTATCAACTTTAAATCATAAATGTCCCTTGTTATATAAACAAAATATTTTATATTCCTTAAAAAAAAAGAAAAAAATAGCTAAGTGACCAATATCCAAACACTTAAGATTATAGTTACACCTAAACAATGTGGCTTTGTTTAAAGTGTATTTGAAATCAATAACCATATGAGGCAAGAAGACCAAATACAAAACTAAGGAAGGATAAGTAGGGAGGAAGGGTAGTGGAAAGAAAAGCAGAATTTATGAACACATAATTCTATTGTCTGTGATTAAAGTCCTTTACTTTTTAGCACCACATTAAACGATTTTACATATCCAGTCACTTAATGAAATCCAACAAACTCTTCAAGAGTTCTGGGGATCTGGTCTTGGTAGTTAATGTCATTAGCCCGAACTGCCCGGGCAGCCAGGCACTTGAGACTCATCTTCATTTGAGTTTTAAGGAGTATTTCTGATACCCCAGTTGTACTTTTGTCTAGCGGAGTTTTATTCTGTTTATTTGTCATGTCGGTGTGAGCGCCAGCTTCAACTAGACTAATGATGATAGAGTGCAAGGTCAAAAAATCACTGATGGGCCTGTTGTACTGAACGATAATGTGAAGGGCGCTGTTCCCTTCATTGTCCACAGCATTCACCTCAGCACCACAGTCCAGCAGGAGCTTTGTGACAAGCGCGTTTGGAAAGCTGCAGACGTCATTGGTGTGGAAATCATCAACCGGGGTATTTGAGTTGACAGCTAGATGCAGCAGGGTGAAACCTTCACGAGTTCTGGGATCAAGGTGAATCAGGTTGTAGATCTGCTTGTTAATTTTGCACTGATCTTCTTCACTGCACTGTGTTTTGGTGGAGATGCACACTAAATACAGAAAGGTATAGAGGTTACATTCGTAATTGTCCATAGCACTGTGGACATCAGCATCTGGAATATTTTTTACTCTGTTCATACTCTGTTCTATTTCCAAAACACTGCATCTCAAAACACATTCTATGTCTGGGGCCTTCACAGTTTCATTTAAATGTATCATCTGTGAAAAAACTTGGGCAAATCGAAGAAGATCCTTATGGGTATTTCTGTTGCCTTTCTGTCTGAGGTGCAGGGCATGAAGCCACAACTTGATACATGTTCGAATTCCATGTTATCTGCATAAACAGCTCCCCTGTAAATGATGGGATGGGAAACATCAATGTTGTCGGCACCTAAAATCCGTTCCCGAACTATAAGGCCTTCCATATGAAGAGCATCTCTGTCTTGCCGAATGGATTCCAGTTCCTGAGGATTTCTACATTCAGTTCTATTCCCATAAGCATGGATTGGTGGCAGAACCTCTTTCTCAAGAATGTTATCACCATCTTGAAACCTCTCCAACATAGCTAAATATAAATAGTGATATGTCTTCATGATGTCATAATTCTCACGATCATTTGCAAAGGAGGCACCCAAGAGCTCCAAAGCTTCAATCCGACTTCTCCGGTCACAATCAGCATGAGAGAGCAATAGTTCGACAACATCAGCTTTACAGCTTTCAGCAGCTACTTTTAATGGCGTCATCCCATGGCCGTTCACCACTATAGCAGCACGCCATTTTATCAGCTCCTTCACAATATCTATGTGCCCAGCTTCAGCTGCAAAATGCAATGCTGTGGCTCCACAATGTGCTTTAGCATTCGGATCAGCACGTTGTTCTAAAAGATATCTGACCACGTCAGTGTGTCCCTTATAGGCTGCAATCATTAGGCAAGTGTTGTCATACTTGTTGGCAATGCTGATGTTGGCATTATTTTCAACCAAGTATTTCACAATGTCCAATCTGCCATCAAAGCATGCTGCCCGCAGCGGGGTTGAGTTAGTTACTGTGGTGTGGTTCACGTTGGCTCCATGACTGACTAGAAGCTTAACAACTTCAAAATGCCCCGCTCCTGCTGCACACCAAAGAGCAGTGGCCCCATCAATGACATACCTATTCACGAAAAGAACAAACAGTTAGAAAATGGGGGTCACCTGCCCTAACATAAATTTAAAGGATGTAATCCTTTACACTGACCCCAAACCTCAGTCTACAGAGCATTAGTTAAACATTAGTTTTGGTGAAAATAAAATCAGGTAATTTAAGTAAAGCACTCAGCATAGTACTTGTACCTAGTAGAGCTCAGTAAATGTGAGCGATTATTAGTATTTCCACAGTATAAAAACTTAAAGAAAAAGTAAAAAGAGTCACCGATTTCCTACTAGCAGAAGTACATAAATTTCAGAAAACAGAAGAAATGTACGAAGTTTTGTCATTTCTTTACCACCAAGCTGATTCCCTGGCTCTTAGAGGAGCACAGAACGTTCCTCCCTCCCAGCACCCTCAGGTACCACAGTTTCTCTCAGTATATCAGTAAGAAAGCCACCACAATCTCTGTGTTAATGTTGTTAGACACTGCGTCAAGAAGAAAAGTATTCGAGCAGATAACTTTACCTAGAATTATCTACACTAGTAAGTATGTACATACTCTACTAAAGCAATGGAAATGAAATAATTACTGCTCCTTACAACATGAATGATACAACACAGGTCAAATTATATATCCTATGAAGTAAAAAAAGTACAATCCACTTGGTATAAAAAATATCACAGTTCAACCTCAACTATCAATACTGTCTCTCACTTCTGCTGAAAATAAAAGCCACACTTTATAAACATCCAAGCAATTACTTCTTTAGTTTCAAATAATGAAGCAAAATTTCTATAAGTAAAAGCATTCTCAGTAACAGCTACCTATACGGTTATCTATGGGGGAGAGTGTAGGATTGATTGGGAAGGGGCTTAAAGCTACTAGCAGTGTCCTATCTTTTGAACTGGGTAGTGGCTACATGGGTGGATATTTAGGGGGAAAAATTCACCAAATTGCATAAGAAAGATCTGTACATTTTACTGTATGGAAAACAGTCCTCAAAATAAATTTGAATACTTCTGAAGTTTCTTTTTAAAGTTTCATTTTTAAAATGTCATTTAATTGTTAATTAATTTTTTAAACTAAAGAATGAATCAAGAGGAGGTTCCCTGGTCATCTAGTGGTAAAGAATCCACCTTGCAATGCAGGGGACACCGGCTAGATCCCACAAGGGATCCAGGAAGATCCCACAAGCTGCAGAGCAACAAAGCCCATGCACCACAACTACTGGCCTGTGCTCTAGAGCCCAAGAGTCAGACTACTGAGCCCCCGACCACAGCGACCGGAGCCCGGGAAGCCTGCCTAGAGCCCACACTCCCCAACAAGAGAAGCCGCACAATGAGAGGCCCGCCCACCACAACCAGAGAAAGCCCACGACAGCCACAAAGACCCACCAGAGCCAAAAGAATAAAAATACACAAATAAATCTTAAAAAAGTGAATCAAGAGAATAAGACATACATCAGTTGAAATGTTTCAGTGGTGGCCAACTGTAGCTTTTGCAGGCAATTTAGTTTAATTAAATTCATTTATTACATCTTTATTGTCATGATTATAATCACAAAATTCAAAAATGTTTTCTTAAAAAAGAAAAAAGTTTTCTTTCAGTCAATAAAAAACAATTTACAAAAGCACCAGAAAATACCAATGTCTAACAGTAAATCTAATAAAAAATGTACAAGACCTCTACCCTATACTGAAAACTATAAAACATTCCTGAGATAAATCAAAGACTTAAAGAAACAGAGAAATAGTCCATGTTTATTGTTTTGGAGATTCAAGAATGTTAAGAGGTCAATTCTCCGCCAAAGTAATCTACAGATTCAATGCAATCCAAATTAAAATCCCAGTAGGCATGTGTGTGTACATGCATCCACATGTGTGTGGAAACTGAAAAGCCAACTCTGAAATGTATAGAGAAATACAAAGGAAGGACCCAGAACAACCAAGATAATCTTGAAAGAAAAATTAAGGTTGGAGGACAAAATACAGTAAGATGGTATGTCACTGGCACAAGGATAGATAGATACTAATCAAAAGAAAACCACCAAAAACCCCACCCTAGGAATAGATTCACATATACAGGAATACAGATGAATGACAAATGGTCCACTGAAATTCAAGTATAAAGTATGGTCTTTTTAATAAACAGTGAAGAAGCAGCCACTAGACATCTGTTTGGAAAATAATTAATCTTGACCCTACTCACAAAAATTTCAAAGTGGCAAAGACCTATAATATGGGAAACAAAACATAAAAGCTTCTTAAAAAAAAGACTATCTTTATGACCTTGGGGCTGATGATTTCTTAAACATAACGCAAAAAGAAAACCATAAAAGAAAAAAACTGATTAGACTTCAGAAAATTTAAAAAAATTTTTTAAAGAAAGTGACCAGCAATCCACTCACTGGAGATGCCTACAATCGATTATCTGACTAATCACTAAAAAAGCAAACAACCCCATTTTTCTAAAAAAATGTGAAAAGACTGAACAAGTACACTTCAAAAGTATATATTCAAACAACCAATAAACATATGAAAAGATGTTCAAGATAATTACTTAGCAAGGAAATGCAAATTAAAACCAGGAGTTACCAATACACACTCACTAGAACAGATGAAATTAATAATACTGACATGACAATACCAAGTATTGGCCAGGATGTGAAGTAACTGAAACCCCTCCTGTTGATGGAAATGTTCAGTGGGAATATAATCTGGTTCAACCACTCGTGGTTGACTGCTTGAGAAAGTATTAAACATACACCAACCCTATGAGCCAACAGTCCCACCCCTTGGTATACACTTAAGAGAAACGAATGCAAATTCCACCAGAAGACATACACAAACATGTTCATACCAACGTAATTTATAATAGTCAGTACTAAAAACAACCAAAATATCTGTCAACAGGATAAACTGCCATACATTCATATAATGTAATATTATTAGACATTTAAAAAATACTTATACATGCAACTCACTGGGTGACTCTCATAGATTCTGTGTTAAACAAAAAGAAGCCAGACAGAAAAAAAAAAAAGAGTACAGTGTATGATTCCATTTATAGGAAGTTCAAGTATAGGCAGAACTAATCTACAGAGATAGAAGTCAGAATAATCATTCCTTCTGGGAGGGGAAGGGAGAGGAAATGACTGAGAAAGGGCACAAGGGAAACTTTTAAAGTGACATCAATGTTCTGCCTATTGATCTAGAAAGTGATTACATGGATGTAAGCAAATTAAAGTTTTATAACATTTATACACTTAAGATTTTGCACCTTACTTGATATTATACCATAACGAAAAATAGATATAATTTAAAAACAAAAGAGGCACAAGTCAATTTAAAGAAAAAGTTTAAACACAGAGAGTTAATAATTTCAATGTTTCAAGCACTGTACTAAGCAATAGAGCACATTTAATTCTGATAATAACCTTCTCCCAATAATCCTATAAGGTAGATAACCATTATTAAGCCCATTTAAAAGACATATAACTAAAAGGCTTATATGATATTAAAAATACAAAAATCTTTGGAAACTATATAATGCATCAAATGTAAGGAAACAGTACATGTCATTGTTCAAACAAGTTTCCATTTAAAAAGTTTTCCCCCAATCTGCTTATTAATGTAATCTACCCAAAAAATTGATACATAGTTAAAATAGTTGTATTTACATAGTTACAAAAGTTTCCTTGTACTCCTTAAATATAAAAAATTGTTACATGCCTGGAATAGGAACCTAAATAAAACTCAAGAACTGTGGTACTAAAATAAGCATTCACATATATTATCTTTAACTTTTGTAATAACCATATAAGATAAATAGGACCCCCATTTTAAAATGAAAAAAAAAAAAAAAAAAAAACAAAAAGTGATTAAAAATTTTTTTCTGGCCTCAAATTCCCCACTACTAATGACATAAGGGAGAAGGAAATGGCAACCCACTCCAGTATTCTTGCCTGGAGAATCCCATGAACAGAAGGGCCTAGTGGGCTACAGTCTATAGGGTTGCAAAGCGTCCGATACAACTAAGCAACTCACACACACACACACACACACACACACAATGACATAGGATTAAAAGTTAAATTACAAGTATATACTTCACCACACACACACACACACACACACACACTGTGACATAGGATTAAAAGTTAAATTACAAGTATATACTTCACTTGGGCTTCCCAGGTGGCTCATCGGTAAAGAATCTGCCTGCAAGGCAGGAGATGCAGTTTCCGTTCTTGGGTCAGGAAGACCCCCTGGAGAAGGAAATGGCAACCTACTCCGCACTCTTGCCCGGGAAATCCCATGGACAGAAGAGCCTGGTGGGCTACAGCCCATGGAGTCGCAAAAGAGTTGAACACGACTTAGCAACTAAACAACAACGTCACTTGGTTTTTATCATTTAATACTTTTTCCAATGTAATCTAATAATTTCCATTTTCCCAACAGTGATATGACAGAAGCCTAGAAAAAGTTTCAATTATCTATTTTTATTGAGGCAATAAAAATTTTGAAATACTTAATGACAAAAATATTCACTGCAGAATGTCCTTCAGGAACATGACCCTTAGTAATTTTTAAATTTCTACACCTTAATCTGCATTAAAAAGATTAAAGGGACTAATAATCCTAACACTTGTGACATTTTTTGTCCATAAAATACAGCTAAAGTTCTAGCTGCATACTGCCTCAAAACAAAATACCAAAAATATTTACTTTCTATAAATATTTCTAGAAAGTAAATAAAAATATAATCAAATAAATGCAATATTTGCTTAATGAGTATGGGAGAAGCACTATAAAACACTGATCTTTCTGGTCTAAAATTACAAATTTTAGGGGAACCCTCATAGCTCAGTCGGTAAAGAATCTGCCTGCAATGCAGGAGACCCAGGTTCGATTCCTGGGTGGGGATGATCCCCTGGAGAAGGAAAAGGCAACCCACTCCAGTATTCTTGCCTGGAGAATCCCATGGACAGAAAAGCCTGGCAGGCTATGGTCTATGGGGTCACAATAGTCAGACACGACTAAGTGACTAAGCACACACACACACATGTATTTCATCTGAAAAATCAAACTTTAATCTGGCATTCACCTTTTAAAATAAAATGTATAAAAATAACATTTCTGATCACAAACCTAAACTCATCTATTGTCTGGTTCAAGCATTTGAAATGAAAATAAAAATTCATTCAGTGTAAATGATCAACACTTTATTTTAACCAAAGTCCTAAAATTATTTATTAGATCATATGTACTTCCTTGAAATATACACTGGAAATGACTTTCTAAATGAAGTCAGGTGACTTGTGCCCCTACGCCTTTCCTCTACCTGGACATTTAAGGATTTGTACTAGCAGTGACTTTAAAAGAGCACTCGACAAAATTCCCAGAGGTCCTGTTCTCCTTCCTATCCATGTCAGTAAACTTCTTCTAGGACAAGAGTTCCCCACAAACTCTGGCACTGCGCAATCAGGCCCTCAGAACGCAAACCAGCACAATATTCCAAGATCACGTGATGCCTCTCCTTTGTTCTGGTCCATTTCTGTAACACTCTTAACAGCTTCCCATTCTACAATTAAAGGTTCTTTCATTTCTATTCATGTAACTTTTCTTCGTATCCCCTCATCTATGTCAACTTTAATCTTAACAGAGTAAGCCATAAGTAAAATAATCTCAAATGTTACTCCTAAAAATTAGTACAAGGACTCAAATACCAGACTTAACCTAGGTGGGTGGCTCTTTCTCCCTCGAGGCTCTATTATGAATTCACTTTAGTTTTCCAAGGTTTTATAGATGTTTTTAGGCAGAATATAGACTTTTTAAAAGAAGTTATTGTAATATCTGTGTATGTCTCTCACATACACACATAAAGGACTGTATCAAACCCATTATCATACAGATGCTGTTGCTTAAGATGAAGTTAAGAAGTGAGATTTTTTTTTTTTTAATATTAGGAAAACAACAGGATAGGTGATGAACAGTCTGGCAAACAATTGTGAAGATACATAAATTACTAAAAATTAGGAAACACTAAGCTAAAGCCCACAGAGAACCTGTCTGTCCCTATCTGGCCATGGGTCTCAAGTGAAGGGTTGGCTAAGCACCTCTCAAGAACCAGTCCCTGAGGGGTGAGTGAGCTTCTTATTAACACCTCATTCAGACTAACATTTTCACAATGTCTGGAATGAGTGTAAAGTGAAATCATGACATTTGCAAATAACACTTTTTTCCTCTACTTCTGAAATGCCTAAATGACTGGAATAAACTGCAAAACAATCTCAGAATGGTGTGAGTGGGCAGAAAGGTGGCCATTAATTTCAGTTCTTTCTTTTGTTAATTAATTTGTAAGCTCCTCAAAAGTAGACACTTTGTATTTTTTTCTGTATCTTCCACAGTACGTGTGGGGCCCATCACAGTCATTTAGTAAGTTTTAAAAAAACTAAACTACTTTGACAGAGCAGCTAATGAATCCATAATTGTAATAATACATAAACAAAAAGACATTGAAGAAGGCTCAGACAAAATGTCGAATGATAGAAATGTTTGCAATTCCAGTCTCACCAGTCTCTTGATATTTTACATGACAATCACCAAAATCTGGCCTCCACCTCACTCCAGTCTCCTACAATCTCTCTCTTAATGTCCCAGGCTTGAACCCCTCCCTGCAGCAGCACTGAAACACTTATCTTTGCAAATGCACCATGTTGCTGCTCCTCTTCTTCACTTTCTACTTTCTATCGTTTAAGACTGAGCTCAAACATCACCTCAGCTGTGAAAACTTCTCTGCTTCTCCCAGGCAAAGCTGAGCACTTCCTCTTCCCGCATTCCCTCAGTAGTCCAAAAGATTCCTGTAACCCTAAATGGCATGGCATTTTTGCCAATCTTTCCCCTCCCCACTGCACCTTAATCCCTCCCACCCAGGGCCACCTGACTGTCTTCCTGGGAACCGTATGTTACTCATCTCTGCATACCCAATCCCTACTATAGAGCCTGACACACAGTAGGTGTTCAAAATATGTTTGCTTATGAAACAATTTCATTGGTCAGTGCAAAATATGGGGCAAGATAAGCCACTATGAAGGCTCAATGCTACATTCCTTATCATTTCAAGTTCTCTTAATTGCCACTTCAAAATACCTCTCTCTTTGACAGTTAAGATAAGCAAAGCTTTTTCAAATGCTTTAGAAAAACTATTTTTTCTTGCCACTATTCTCTCCTCATCAAAACAGGCCTTAGCAATCTCCTTAGCAGCAGTGGATCCAGCAGCTGTTACTGCAGAGATTCATAGCTCAGTGGATGCTTGTGCTTATACAACTGGAATGGTGCTCGAAGTTCAGAGGTCATTCTATTTGCTCCTCCTCTGTGTATAGGAAAGGCTGTGGGAAGGCAAAGAGTTACAAAAGGACACAGGAGCCAGTAAACAAATAAGAATCAGGTTGCCATCTTTGGTTAACATGATAAAGACCAACTCCTTAATGTCTAGAGAGGTGGTACTAGAATTAACCACCACTCATGGGCTATCATTTCAGTAAAATGTAATACTCTGAAATATTTCCCTCTCATCTGAAACAGAAGAAAAAGCTCTTGTTTCAACTTAAAAAAAAATCAATCAAAATTCAACAATGCCCTAGTCAACTCAAAGAAAAATTGTTTTTTTTCAATCAGGTTTTATCCAAGCAGTATTCAATTACCAAAACTAAAGATACCTATCTTTACGCTTGGATCACATCTATCTCAAAAGAAGAAAATGCTAGAAGAGCTGACCTACTGGCACAAGTCAACAAAAACAAATGCAATCAATGAAGCAAAATCTTCATGAAGTTGTTATCTGTAAAACAGGTTATAGCCATCCACACAAAGATAATGTCAAACCTGACAATTCTGCATTCAACAATATGACACCTCAAAATATGTACAATTCAACCTAAATGGCAAATTTTAACTATGACAATATGCATTTTTGAACTCCTCACGTGGAAAAACAGTAAATTATCAAGCTTCCCCAGAAGATGATGGGATAACAGTAATTTTAAATGGCATCATCTTCTCCCACTCCAGGTCCTATGCCATTTTCGCAGCCAACATATCTCTTTCCCAGCAATGTGTAAGTCAGAATCATGTCTGGGGATGTCTGGCTGCGTGACAATCCCGCAAGAGGCTGAAGCTGCTGCTGGTTCTAGGGGCTTATTTTGACATTAAGGTCCCATAACCCACTAAAGGCTTTATCAGACGCTCGAAAAGCTAAAAATTGGGCGGTCGAATAATTCATCAATCAGAGGTTTCCAATGTTAATTGCTGACCTTGTTAATTTCTGATCTCGGTTACAACTCCAGTCCTGACAGAGGGAAAACCTGAAACGCCGCTACGTCCCCATACTGCTTGTTCATACACTATCTAGCAAAGCGTTGGTTTTTGCCTGCGTGCTCAGTCGTGTCCGACTATTTGCGACCCCGTTCACTGGAGCCCGCCAGGCTCCTCTGTCCATGGGATTTCCCAAGCAAGAATACTGGAGAATACCTATTAAGACAGAGGGTGTGGCTATTTACCTATAAGAGGGAATAAGCGGTAGCGGCGATAAGGATGGGCAGCAAAACATGGAATGGAGTATCCGCCCTAGAAGATGAAGTGGTTATTAATGCGGCAGGTCAGGAGATACAAACATGGGAGAAGTGATACCTCCATGAAGTGAAAGAGTGGGACGGGAAGATCCATGAGGTGATAGGTTCGCACGCGTTAGAGAGGAGGCAGGAGCTGGGATGTACCTACCCGTCGAAGCGGACGGTGCCAGTCTGCTGAGTCTGCACCCGGTAATGTTCTAACAGCAAGCGCACCACCTTAGCGTGCCCATTGCGAGCTGCGATGATGAGGGGCGTGGAGCGCTGCCCTCCCTGTTGGCTGACATAGCCAAGCAAATAGCGGATGTCGCTTTCAGACCGGTTGAGAAGCAAGGCGGCCAGAGTCAGAACCTTGCCCTCGCTGGCCGCCTTGTACACATAGCCAGCCAGGCCCTCCATGGCCGCCGCCAACTCCAACACCCGTTTGGTCGCCACTGCTGCTGCCGCCTTGCGCCCCCGGAGGCCGCGTTCGCCAGCGCTTGAAAACTGGGCCCTCACAGCCCATTCAACAGGGCGCCGCCGCCGCCGCCGCGCCCAGGCAGCAGCGCGGCCCGGGGAGGGCTGAGACGCAGAGGCGGCCGAGTGCCGCGGGGGGCAGGTCTGCGACCCAGCCCGGGCAGGGAGGAGGGCGGTCAGGGCCGCCCCCGAGGCCCCAGGCGCCGGCCCTGGGCCGAGGGGACCTCCATGGCGGCCGCCGCCCCGGGGCTCTGGCCGGACCCCTCCTTCCTGCGGGCTGCGACAGGCGCGTGCCCGAGCTACGGGTCGCCGGTGAAATCCAGCGGGGCCGCGCGCCCCGGAGCGCGAAGGACGGCCGCGTTTCACCCGGCCCGGCCCGGCGGGCCTAAGGCCTGAAACTGCCTCGTCCTCCGCCTCCGCCTCCGCCTCCGCCCTCGCCAGGAAACCCGCAGGCCCTAGCCCACTGGAGCTCAGAAACGCCAGACGCAGTCGGAGGTTTCCGAGGTCCACGCCTGGGAAGGCCCTCGGAGCGAGGCGGAACGCTGCGGCGCCAGCAGCCCCTGGGCTCGGGACGGGGAGGAAGGCGGGCCTCTGCAGGCTGGGCCGAGAGGGGGAGGGTGCGACCAGGGGACGGTTAAGCGGGGTGTCTCTTCCAAAGCCTACCGGCTGGCAAACAAGGCCCGATGAAGAAAGGTTCTGCTCCGCGAAGGCGGCCGTCCCCAGTTCGGCCCTGATGTCCTCATTGCCCTTGCTGCTCGGAGCTTCCAGCTCGTCCCCATGAGGCCCTACGGGTCCCTAGCCTGGGAGTGGTACAGAGTGAGACCACTGAACCGTTCCTACTGGGAGGTGAGGGGCGCGACTCGGGGGCCCTTCCTCTTCGCCATAGACCTTATAGGACCCTTCCCCGGGCTGGGGCCCGGGAGGCGGGTACGCGGACCCGGCAGGGTCCACTTTGAGACCAGGGCGGTGTCTCTGAACTCTAGAAAGAAGGGAGGACTCCGGGTGTCGGCACGAGGCTTTGAGAAGGGACTGGAAGTCCGGCCTGTCCTCCCTGGAGAGGAGGATTAAGTGTGTGAGAAGGGAACAAAAAAGCGCTCACCCTGGGACGGGGGGCAAGGCCTGTGTTCGCACAGACCAGGACTCCAATCCTGAGCCTGATGGAGCCTTCAGTTTTCTCCCATATCTCACAAGCTTGTTAGGATTTGAAAAGATCATTCATCCAACGAATTTTAGAGGTCTGCTGTGTGCCAGGCTCTGCTTGGCTCTAGGGATTCCGTGATAGACCAGATGAACACAGTGCCTCTTCAGGGACTGTGTTGTTGTGGAGAAAACAGACAATAAAGAAACAAATAGTAGACAAGACTGGTTGAGTTTATATCACTATGATTTTGCCGTGAAGCAAGTGAAATAGAGTGATGGTGGGGTGGTGCTAATTTAGTGCGTGTGGTTGGATAAGACCTCCATGACAGGTAAGGAGAACAGGGGGTATTTTAGGCAGAGGGAAAGCTAGTACAAAAGCCACCAGAGGGAACAGTCTTGGTGAGTTCAGAAACAAAGGTAAGAGTGGCTTCAGCAGAGTAGGCCATAGGAGAGCAACAGATGAAAGCTGGGCACAGGTCTTGTTAGGGCCCAATTACTCATGGTAAGTTTAAATTCTTCTCAAATCTGATGGGGGCATTTGACTAGTTTTAAACAGAAAAGTGACAAGATATGGTTTATATTCTTTAAAAGATCAGGCTCTAGTAGGCAAGAGGCAAGGCAGGAAGGCCACATAAGAGGAAAGGTCTGGGACTAGGATGGTAGGAGTGGAGGTGATGAAGCTGGTGGGGCAGTCACAAAAAGTCCAAGTTCAATATGGAGGTCATTCCCTCCGCACACACACACACAGGATAGCATCTACACCACCATCCCTAAAATACAAAGGACAATATCTACCATAGAGGAAGAGAAAATACATTTTATTTCATCCCAAGGGACCAGGCTGGGCTCAGTTCACATGAATTATTCCATGTGAACCCCACTATTCCAGTCCTGGTTTGAAGGCCTCATCTTAGTTGCAGAGCTATTGTTGGGGGTTTGGGCCACTGCTCAAATTTTTTCTTCCACTCTACAGCACAACTTTACCTATTTTCAGATCTCTATACTTTTTTTTTCCCATATTAGACAAAAACAACATTGGAAATCAGAGCTGAAGATAGGGTTCTACTAGTAAAGTCTCTGAAGTAGCTGGTGGAAAAGAAGAGGAAGCTGGTTGTTCTCATTCTGGGGCTTCACAATTGGAAAAAATTCCAGTTCTTGACAGGCTGACCCAGGCTTTTTGGCCTCTGGGCCAAATGTGGAGTGTGGGACCTGGAGGCTCCCTTCCACTGATTTCATTCCCAGGCTCTGCATAGAAATACCAGACTCCTCCTATTCACGCCCTCTCTCTCTATCTCCCTCCCTTCTTCCCTCTCTGTGTAGCCCTTTTCCCTGCATCATTCTTTTCAAACTCAACTTTTTGAAGGTGATTTAGAGGCAAGGCCGTTCTTCCCTTTGGTTTCATTTTCTGAAGGAGACATGATTCATCCAACTATTTATTCATTGCTGAATCAGAAACTTTCTTCTTCCTCCTCTTGCCTTTTTGAGATGAAGTAGGGTTCTTCCTTGGAGAAGGAAATGGCAGCCCACTCCAGTGTTCTTGCCTGGAGAATCCCAGGGACGGGGGAGCCCAGTGGACTGCCGTCCATGGGGTCGCACAGAGTCGGACACGACTGAAGCGACTTAGCAGCATCAGCAGCAGCAGGGTTCTTCCTGGTGCTAACACCTCACTTTGATGGTATAACTGGATGAGTGATAGGAGGAGTGACTAAACCTAGAGTCATGAGAAGGGCTCAGAACTTGCACTTTGGGGCCTCCACACCGAGGTGGGAATATCCTTCTGCTCCAGCAGCGCAAGGTCAGGAGCCTTCTTTGTTTATCATCATTGCCTAGTATAAAGTTCTGGGCTCCCTGGGTTGCCCAATAGCCATTAACTGACTGGAGACTATTTGGTTGCCTATGTTTACCTGGGCTTGGAGGATGATGTTTCTGTGGTCAGGTTGTGCAAATTGGAGAGAAGATGTATAAACACAAGGCAGTTTTTCCAAAGGCCAGTGCCCAGAAATAGCTCCTTGTTTTTCTGACCTATTCCCTTCCACTTTGACAGAAAACCACAGAGCAAATGATCAGTAATAAAATATAACTGAAAATAGTTGTATCCAGATGAAGATTGATTTGCTGATGACAGCAAATTGCAGCCTTCTACCTGGACAAAAGATAGGACCAACCTCCAGCGCTTTGCTTTCTGGGATTGGAGGTGACCTATGAGCAGAATTAGCTGTACTTTCCATAGGAACATTCATTTTTCCAACCAGGTTGGCTCAGCCTACAGCTCCAAGTCAGTGGTGTTTCTCAGATTTTGTTTAAAGTGCATTCAAAATGTCGTTTTTCAAGCACCAGTAAAGATACTTGTTTTAGTCCTATAAGTCTCCCACATACTCTAATGGAAGAGGATAACTTTGGGTATTGAATAGATCTGGGTTGGACTCTCTTCTCTGTACATTAGCCATGGCCTTGGGCAAGTTTCTTCACTGTACAATGGAGGTAATACTTTATTTGTAGGGCTAGTGTGATGCTGATAAGCAAAATCCTTCACCCATCCTCATCCTGTGAAGTAGCACTTGTCAGTACACATTTCTCTTCTCCCTAGCTCCCACCCTGGTCGTACTTCCATTGTGCCATTAACTTGTTCAAGAAAGGACTTCTGGGACTTCCCTGGAAATCTAGTGGTTTAGACACTGCACTCCCATGACAGCAGGGTGCACAGGGTCCATTCCTGGTCAGGGAGCTAAAGATCCTGTATGCTGTGTGGCATGGCCAAAAAAAGGAAAAGAAAGGAATTTCCAGCCCATCTGCATTTTTCCTACATGCATGTGTCTGTGTCTGGACACATGGAGAGCCCATATGCAAGGGGCTAGGGAGAAGGTAATGGCAACCCACTCCAATGTTCTTGCCTGGAGAATCCCAGGGACCAGGGAGCCTAGTGGGCCCGTCTATGGGGTCACACAGAGTTGGACATGACTGAAGTGACTTAGCAGCAGCAGCAGCAGGGAGAGTAATTGACAAGAAGTTGGAAAGTCCAACAGAATCACCAAAGAAAGATGTCAGAAATCAATGACAAGCAAGAAACCACTGATGACCAGTCTCTATTAGCCCATTTTCAGAGGAAAATGTTGGCCCACTGGCCTTTGTCTCTTTGTCCTCTCTCTCCCAGCCTTCCCCAAAAATCAGATACAATAATTGTCAAAGACCTAATGTGGAGGAGAAAGGGCAGCTGGTCTGTGTCATTTCCCAACCCAGTTCACCCTTGCTGGTGTAAGTTTACCAGGAAATAGACTGAAATAGGGGCTTCCCCGGTGGCTCAGATGATAAAGAATCTGCCTGCAATGTGAGAGACCCAGGTTCAACCCTGGGTAAGGAAGATTCCCTGGAAAAGGCAATGGCAACCCACTCTAGTATTCTGCCTAGAAAATTCCACTGGCAGAGTGAGCTTGGCAGGCTACAGTCCGTGGGGTTGCAAAGAGTAAGAGAGGACTGAGAGTCTTTACACTACTGCTACCAACTGAAATAGACACAAGTCTTCTTTCTTCTAACCTCATTCTTCCCTGAATAGTGGTACCTCCCCGTCAGGTACCCTGGGATTATAATAACAGAAATAACAATGGTGAGCTCATGCTGTGTGCTTACTGTGTGCCAGGTATCACAGTAAATACCGTGTGCAGATCAGCATGATAAAGTTGTGCAAGCCTCTGAGGGCCAGGCCACTGTCATCATCCTCATTCTTCAGGTGAAGAAACTGAGAGTGCGATATTGTGTAACTTGCTCATGGCCTCGTAACTAGCGTGCGGCAGAATGTCAGGATTTGGATGTCAACTGTTTGAGCCCCACCCCATGACCCTGCTATCAGCCTTCTGTTCCCTCTTTATCCCCACTCTGCATGGCTCTCATCCTGCCTGTTCTCTGCAGCTAGGATCTCATCTAGAGGTCCCCAAGGCTTTCTATGGTCCTGATCACTTTGCCTGAGCCTAGGTGCCAGTGAGTTAATCTGATCATCCATTCGTTGCTAATGGGGGAATGCTAGCGGAAACTCTTCCCCACCTGGCCACTCCCCATACACCCTGGACATTCCTCACTCCTGCCAAGAACACAGGTCCGTTTCCAAAGCAAGTGCCGTCTCATCCCTAGAGATCATCTTTGTTTGCCCTGAGCTCTGTACCACTTTATACCTTTCCTGGGACCCTTATCTCCTTCTCATGATAACTCATGTCTGTCTAGCACTTAATGGTCTACAACACTTTCCAATTTGCCTAACCCAGCCCCCACTTCCTAGGCTTCTTAACCGTTTTCTATAACCAGGTGACAAGAGAGCATGCAGTTTAGCATCCAAGGTCCCCCACTTACTAGACAAGTTACTTATTGACTCCTTCACTCCATTTTCTTATTGCGAAATGGGAGAATAATAGTGCTTGTTTCTCATTGTTGTGAGGGTTGAATGAAGTAAACACAGAGACACATACAAACACACACACACCAACACACATACACACACAGCAAGTAACTCATTAAGTGTTGGCTATTGTTATCATTATTTCATTGAATCCCCAAACCCTGTGGGAAAAAAATCAAAGCAAATCAGTTCTTGTCACCAGTTTGACTCAGCTCTCTAAGCTCTCTGCTAGCTCTGTCAAGCTCTGATTCTACCGTGAATCATGGTTATTTATGGACACAACTTAGTTCTATGGTGTAGCTACCCTGAAGGCCCAGCCCTTATCAGAGGGCCTTGTATATAGGAGGCTGTCCCGCCAGGTTGGGAGTTAGCATGTAACAATAGTCCCTACCTCATCCAGGCTGTGGAAGGAACTAATGAGAAATTTCTGTAATATACTCTTTAGTATAGTGCCTGGCACTAAGTAAGCTCCTAATAAACCAGAGTCACTGTTGTTCCATCTGACAGTGAGGCTCCCAAACATGTTCCTTAAAAACATAGACTCTGCAACCATACTGTCTGGGTTCAACTTAGTGCTAATTCTATTAGACTCTAAGATAATTAACCACCTGGGCCTCAGTTTCCTCATCTGTAAGATGGACATGATAACAGCCCCCTTCTAATGCAGGGGGCATGGGTTTGATCCCTGGTCAAGGAACCAAGATTTCACATGCCACAGGGCACGGCCAAAGAGAAACAAAGGAAAAAGCCTACCAGCCCCTTCTCAGAATGATGTATGTATATGCATTTAACCCAACCTAAATGAGGTTGTTCCATAGATCAAATGAGTTAATATAATAAACACACTTAGATGTGTGCCTGTCACATGTTGGTATATGTAAGAGCTTTTTGTCACCATTTATAGATGGGGAGACCCAGGCTCAGAGACACAAGCAGTAGTGGAGCTGGGATCCAAATCTAACTGAGGCTGTCTGAGACCAGAGCCTCACTCTTACTATTAGGATATGTTGCTGCCCCAGATGTTCCATGTATATTTTAACAGGAGCCTTCTCCTGTAGTGGAGATATCAAGAGTAGAGGAGAGTAAGCTGGCACCAGAGATCTCTGGGGTAAGGGAGACCACAGGATGCCCTCAAGTCAAGCCATAGAGGTGGCTTTTTCCTCACCTGTGTCTGGCCATATGATTTTAGCATTCTATCAAGTCTCAGACCCAGAAGGCCTAAAAATGGCACCACCCATGCAGACCTCTAACCCGGAATCTGCAGCAAAACTCTTATTATTGCGCACTGATGTCACACTCAAAGATGGGCCCCTGATTTTTAACACAAAGAGGCCCTGGCCTTGAGGCATTTTCCATTTCTGAGGCATGATTCAGCCTAGCAGACAAGACCAGACAGACTTGTTCCAGAGGAAGGAGGCCTGGACGGCGGATGGAGAGGGAGAAGAAAAACAAACAGGGCTTAGAGCTGAGCAAGTCTCACAGCTGCTGTGGGGCAGGGGGGATGGAGCAGAAGCGAACAGAGGGAGCCTGCCTGCACAGAACGGGGCGCCCACTGACCAATTTATCTTTTCTGAAGTCAAATGTATTGATTTAAATAGGAATCCAGCCCATGCTTCTAAAGCCCCAGAAAAACACTGATAACATTTCACAACTGTGAAGCACAATATGATTGCCAAAGCATTCCACGTAAGTAAGCTCAATTTTAGCTGCTTTTAAAAATAATTTGCGTCTCTTATTACAAAGCATCAAGTGCTTATTGAGGAATACTAGGAAATGTTTTTAAATGTAAATTTTAAAATGTCAAGTATGTATATATTGCACCACTAGTAATAACATTTTCAGTAAATTTCTAACTTTTTTTCCGAGCCTATGTACATACAGAGGTCATTTAAACAAAATTGAGAAGTACTACAGAGTTGCTTTTTTTTTTTTTAATTTATTCAATCATGCCTGTGGCATGTGGGATCTTACCAGATGTGATCCCACAGACCAGAGATCAAATCCATGCCCCTTGCACTGGAAACACAGTCTTAACCACTGGACTGTCAGAGAAATCCCCAGAAAGTTTTAGATCTTTTCTTTTTCATGTAACATAAAATCACAGGGATTTTCTAATGGTGCCAAACATTTAGCTGTAACAATTCATAATGACTGCATTTATCAGGATAGATGTGCCACATTTGCTCTAGCCACACCCTAATTATTGGACACTCCAGATATTTACAAAAGTTGAACTCTTTAAATAATGCTGCTGTGAACATCTTTTTACTTACATTTTTGTCTATATGTCTATGTCCTAATAGTAAATTTCTAGTAATGAAATTACTAACTCCAAGGATTTTAATATTTTTGAGTACATGTAGCCAAGTTACTCTTGAGAAAAATGTATCCAGTTACTCTTGAGAAGAATGTATCCAGTTTACCCTCTGACCAGCACCCTGTAACAATTATCTGTCACTCTCTGACCGAGCCAGTGAGTTAGGTAACAAGCATCTCATGTTACAAATGTGGAAGACTGGGGTTCATACAACTGAAAGTCAAACCCTAGTGTCCTGGATTTGGTGCCAGGGATCTTCCCACTCTGCCTTCTAGACAAGATGAGCTCTGAAAAAGATGTTCCTGAGTAATGGAGTTGTAGAAAATTCTATTTTTATATCCTCATTTATTGGTGAAGAAATTTTTTTTATATCTTCAGTTTCTTGACCTTATTTGTGCCATGGGCCCCTTTGGCAGCCTAGTTAAACCCCTGGGGCTTCCCTGGCGGTTCACTTCTAACGCAGGGGGCATGGGTTTGATCCCTGGTCAAGGAACCAAGATTTCTCATGCCGCAGGGCACGGCCAAAGAGAAACAAAGGAAAAAGCCTACCAGCTCCTTCTCAGAATAATGTATGTATATGCATTTAACCCAATTATATTAAATATAAAAGCAAAATGATGATGGGGTAATGCTCCTTTATGACAAAGAACACTAATACAGGATCTAGAAATACATGGAAGGAGAGGTAGCCCATCAGGCGTCCTGAGTGTTCCTGTACATTCTAGCTGAGTTTGCTCTTGGGATATCAGCAGCTTCAGTAGTGGGACACTTAGGCAACAGAGTAGCTCATTCCCTGCTTTCTCAAGAACTGCTGGGCCTTGGTTCTCAATTCTTCTTATGTAACATAATTTACTACATGTGCTTCAGTCACCTGGCCCTTTACATTGCCCCGTGGGAATTAGCGCTGAGGGAAACTGCCCAGACATGCTGACACCCTCCCTACCCCTTTTAATATGAATTATGAAGTCTTACATCTGGAATCTAGAAGTTTTGGGTCTTCGGTCCTTATCCAGGAAACTGTAGCAAGCTGACTTGGCTTGTAGGGAGGGTAAAGTCTGAACGCCTTCACGATTCTGACCCTACCATTCATTTCAAAGCAGAGTTGAGTGTGAATGATATGTGGAGGCATATGCAACAGCTATAACGCAGACCAAGAATACTTGTAGTTTGTACTGGTACAAAAGTCACTGTGGTTTATTGTATACATTTAGCAAAGGGTTTCTGAAAATGTCGGGGTTTTTTTTTTCCTCATTCAAGTTCACAGATTTTTAGGAGAACTCTCGGCTGCTGCCAACACCTCAAAAGAAGACCAGAAAATCCCGTTGATCAAGCAAAGCAAGTCTAAGTTAATTTGATATTTATTGCAATAAGGGAGAATAACACCTTGAAAGAGACTTGGTGTACTTACTAAGAGGATTTCAAGAAAGGGTGTTTACAGGATTTGGAGTCCTGGGCTCAAGTGGTTTAAGGCGGTTTTTCAAAGCACGGAACTGATGGCGATTGGGCACAGTTTATGACATTTAAGATAGCTTGGGATTCGTAGACACAGAAGCAGAGGTCTTGAAGCAAGTCTCTTTAAATAAACTTGGTCATATATGTGAGCTCTTTGCCTGTGTGAGCAGTCTGTGGTCCTGACAGTCATCTGTCCTATCCTAGCTGAGGAAACTATTTGCCCAGAAAATTAATTTCTTGATAATTAATCTTCTTATCCTCCTGGATAAGAATTTCCCTGGGATTTCCCTGGTGGTCCAGTGGTTAAGCCTCAGTCCTTCCACAGCAGGAGGCACAGGATCAGTCCCTGGTCAGGTAAGCTAAGATTCTGCATACAGTGCAGCACAGCCAAAAAAAAAAAAAAAAAAAAAATTTCCTGATTTTTGAATTCAGTGATTTTGTAAATCCTTCATGCTGCCTTGGAACTGGAAGAAATATTCCATTTGGAATTAGAATTGGAAAAGGATCATCTAATGGAGAAATCTTGGGCTTTGGAATCAGAAAAGCTTGGCTTTTAATCCCTGATTGACAGTCACTACCGGCATTGTCATTCTTTTCATCATTTCCTTCATTAAAGAAATATGTATTAACTTCCTATGACGGGTTCTAATAAATTATCTAAGTTCTTGGAAGCTCAGTTTCCTCGTCAGTAAAATAAAGATTAAAGTAAAAAAAAATAAAAATAAAAAAGAACTTCCTGGAGCAGTTGAGTCATGTTGACATGGGTGGTCTCAGTTCTTACTTGAGAAACCGTGTCCAACTCTTTACCACCCCACAGATCATACAGTCCATGGAACTCTCCAGGCCAGAATACTGGAGTGGGTAGCCTTTCCCTTCTCCAGAGGATCTTCCCAACCCACGGATGGAACCCAGGTCTTCTGCATTGCAGGGGGATTCTTTATCAGCTGAGCCGCAAGGGAAGCCCTACTGGATAAGACCAGCTTCTTAACTGAAATCCCCTTTCTCATGGAAGTGGAGGCCTATTTTTGCCTGTTTTTGCTGTCTGTCCTTTCCATACTGTGAGTTCACTGTGGGTGGGGGCTAAGTTTTAAACTCCTAGATGTAGGATTCATTTGTTTTCTATATGTTTACCAAAAAAACACAAAGAACCCACTCAAATACCTTTTTTAAAACATGGGGGATTTACTTAGTGAGGAGTCCTTGTGTTGTACACTTTTCCATATATGTAAGAACTGAATAATTAAGGTGTTTTTTTTTTTTTTGGTAATACCCTTCTGTTGACCCTTATAGCTGTTGATTTTAAAAATAGAGGTATTTGCACTCATTGTTTCTGATTCAGTTCAGTCCAGTTGATCAGTTGTGTCCGACACTTTGCGACCCTATTGACTTTTTTTTTTAATGAACTTTTTTCTTTGGAAAATTTCAAACATAAAAAAGAGAATTGTAGAGTATGAATCATTCAGCAATCATAAGCTCATAATCAATCGTGGTTCGTCCATACCCCATCCCACACACATTCCCATTGCATTATTTTGAACCAAATCTCAGACATTATCATTTCATCAACAATTATTTTAGTATATGGCTTTAAAATATAAGACTTCTTTAAATCTGAAAAAATTGTCCCATATTATCTAAAATATCATATTCTAAAATAACATAATAGCATAATATCTTAAAATCAACAATTAATTCCTTAACATCATTAAATATCCAATCAGGGTTCACATTCCCAACTGCCTTGTAAATGATAGAACATGTTTTTTTCATTTGAAACAGGATCTGAATAGGACTCATATATTGCATTTGTTGCTATCTACCTTAAATCTAATTTAGAGATTTCCTATCCCTCTCCTCCTTTTTTCCTTTTTCTTGGTTTAATTTATTCATTGAAGAAATTATCACTTTTTCTGTAGAGTTTCCTACAGTCTGAATTTTGCTGGTTGCATCTCCTTGATATGTTAACATATTCTTCCCATCCCTGTATTTTCTGTAACTTGTTGGCTGTTAGATCTGATGACATGATCAGATTCAGCTTTGAATGTTTAGGCAAGAACAGTTGAGAGGTAGCATGGTGGTCTCCTGTTAAAAGCATAGATGGATGTCTAGTCATCTCTTTCTCATTTATCTCCATCTCTTTGTAACAATTGATGATTGTTGCCTTTCATTTCCTTAGTGCTTGCATGAGAATATTTTTTATAAACAGATACTTCCTCTTGTTAACTAGTTAGCTATCCTGGCATACAGTTTACATAGACAAGACACGTCATCTTGATTCTTTCTTTTTGTTTTCATTTGTTGGTTTCAAAATAATGAATTGTTTTCCTCAGTTCAGTTCAGTCGCTCAGTCGTGTCCAACTCTTTGCAACCCCATGAATCACAGCACACCAGGTCTCCCTGTCCATCACCATCTCCCGGAGTTCACTCAAACTCACATCCATCCAGTCGGTGATGCCATCCAGCCATCTCATCCTCTGTCATCCCCTTTTCCTCCTGCCCCCAGCATCAGAGTCTTTTCCAATGAGTCAACTCTTCCCATGAGGTGGCCAAAGTACTGGAGTTTCAGCTTTAGCATCATTCCTTCCAAAGAACATCCAGGGCTGATCTCCTTTAGAATGGGCTGATTGGATCTCCTTGCAGTCCAAGGGCCTCTCAAGAGTCTTCTCCAACACCACAGTTCAAAAGCATCAATTCTTCGGCTTTCAGCCTTCTTCACAGTCCAATTCTCACATCCATACACGACCACTGGAAAAACCATAGCCTTGACTAGACAGACCTTTGTTGGCAAAGTAATGTCTCTGCTTTTCAATATGCTATCTAGGTTGGTCATAACTTTCCTTCCAAGTAGTAAGTGTCTTTTAATTTCATGGCTGTAGTCACCATCTGCAGTGATTTTGGAGCCCCCCCAAAATAAAGTCTGACACTGTTTCCACTGTTTCCCCATCTATTTCCCATGAAGTGATGGGACCAGATGCCATCTTCATTTTCTGAATGTTGAGCTTTAAGCCAACCTTTTCACTCTCCTCTTTCACTTTCATCAAGAGGTTTTTTAGTTCCTCTTTACTTTCTGCATCCTCCAAAAGTAAACATTTTGGATTTCAGGGGAAGTTTATTGTTTTACTACAAACTCATGGGTTTAAACATATTTCGCATGTTTCTGTTCATTCTTATTAATGGAAATATTTTCAATCTAGCACATTGTGAAAGATCAAAAATTCTGAAAACATACAGAGTTGGTGAGGCTGTGAAAAATGGTTCAACATCTGTTGCCAGCAACGTAACAATATTTAACAATCATAAAAGGCACATTTCCTTTGACACAATGGTTTTACTTCCAGGAACTTATCCTGCAAATGTACTCACAATTATGCAAAGTGATGTATGTACCGAGTCTAAATAAACAAAAGCAGTCTTGTTTATTTTAGCAAAAACAAAGGTAAAGAGATACTTAGGCAGAAAAATTAATAGCAGGATTATTTACAACAGCAAAAAGTGGAAGCAACCCAAATGCCTACTGCTGGATGAGTGGATAAATAAAATTTGGTATACACATACAATGGAATATTATTTAGTCTTGACAAGGAAGCAAATTTCTGACACACACTGCAATATGGATGTGGTGGTTGCATAGCAATGTACATTCTTGAAGCTACTGAGCTGATTAAAATGGCAAAGATGGTAAATTCTGTGTTGGGTATTTTGCCACAATTAAAATTTAAAAATATAAAGTAAATTAAAATTTAAAATTATAATTATTAACATGGGTTTTACCTTTCACCTTTCTACTGTGCAATGCCAGTTTTATATACAAATATCATAGTATTCACACACAGAATTACACAATACAGAAATCACACATCCAGTTATGATTTGCCCCAGGGGTGTCTTGAACTGTCCCGAAGAGGCAAACGCTAGAAAAACAGAGGAAGATTAGAAAGAGGAAAGGAGTCCTCCCAATCCACCCGCAAGCTCAGAGCCGGGCACGCGGCGCTCCAGGGGCAAGCGGACACTCTCTCTCCAGGACGGCCCCGCAGGGCGCTTCCCTCCCGCCCGCAGGCAGCGGAGAAGGCAGGCGCCGGGCTGCTGGGTGCAGCTCCTGCCAGCCGCTGACCTCGGCGCCGCGCCCTCGCCGGGCGAAGTCTAGCGACTTCAGGCCAGGTGTCTCTCCTTCCCAGGGCCCGCCGCCCACATCGGGGCAGACAAGCGACTCCCAACGGTACGGAGACCTTAGCGTCGGTGAAGCTCTCGCCCCTGGACCCGGGTGAGTGGGTGACCCTGAGCAGCCAGGCAGGGGAAGGGATGGCCACAGTTAGACCCCGCCCAGAACCCAGCCGGGGTCGGCAGGGGGCAGCAGGGCCAGGGACACGGAGGCCGCGGAAGGCAGGATGGCGCAGGAACCAGGGCTTCTAGCCCCTGGCGCATACTGCATTGTTCTAGGAGACTTCCTTCTGAAACGTAAATTCTAAGATACAGTTAGAGGAGGGCATGGCAACCCAGTCCAGTATTCTTGTCTAGAGAATCCCAAGGACCGAGAGCTGGCAGGCTACAGGGTCACAGAGGGTCAGAAACGACTGAAGTGACAGCACGTAAAGTACAATTAAGGTTATCAAGGCAGTGACAGCAGAGCATTAAGTGAAATGCAAGGCACTTCCCAAGATGGGACGCCCCCGTTCGACTGCACTGGCCACACCCCCATGAAGCCGGCCCTGGTAAGTAGGGATCACAAGTATTGTAACATCTAGAGCAGTGTTGTCCAATAGAAATAAAACGTGAGCCGCACGTGCGAGCCACATTATGTAATTTTAAATGTTTCTAGTGTCCAATAAAAAAGGTAGAAACAGATGAAAGTAATTTTAATAATATGTTTTATTTTCCCTAACATATCCAAAATAACACTGAGCAGGGCTCTGTGAGTCTCCTGGGCACAGGACTTTCTGTGTCCCTCATTTCTTTTATTTTAGGAAACAGCCTTCATTCAGCCTCCATGACCTCCCCTCAGTTCCAGTCAGATTCCAGCAGCTGTTATTTAGGGAAGAGAGGGGATGCCAAACGGGGAGAAACAGTCAAGAGCACCCTTTGGGCAAGGTCCTAGTTTCCAATCAAGGAATACATACAAACAATTGATATAAAACTTCTCACTGTCTTTCCCAAGTGAGGACACATGGTTTGAGGGCTTTAGCCCACTGTGTCCCCCTTTGGCTGGCAAAGCAATAGAGTTATCCTTTTCTGCTTCACCCGAAACTGTCTGCAAGATTTGATTTGGCACCAGTGTACAGAAAAGCTGGGCTTTTGGCATCAAAAAGTATTATCATCTCAACAAGTAATCATCATTAAAATACTGAGGTTTTTTTTTTTTCATATTAAGTCCTCAAAATTCAGTATATATTTTACACTTGGGGCACATCTCGTTGCTGCTGCTGCTAAGTCGCTTCAGTCGTGTCCAACTCTGTGCGACCCCATAGACGGCAGCCCACCAGGCTCCCCCTTCCCTGGGATTCTCCAGGCAAGAACCTTGGAGTGGGTTGCCATTTCCTTCTCCAATGCATGAAAGTGAAAAGTGAAAGTGAAGTCGCTCAGTTGTGTCTGACTTGTAGCGACCCCATGGACTGCAGCCTACCAGGCTCCTCCATCCATGGGATTTTCCAGGCAAGAGTACAGGAGTGGGGTGCCATCGCCTTCTCTGGCACATCTTGTTACAAGACCTCAATCGCCACATGTGTCTAGTGACTGACTGAGCGCACAGGGCAGGTCTAGAGCATGAAAAAGGAAGTGGCTGGCTGAAGACTTTGTGTAGTTGCCTCTGGGTGGCATAACATTAGCTGCTAAAACAGAAATACCAACTTTTGTCAGTCACTTCCTGTGACTGGTGGAATTTGACAGCAGAATTCCTGTGAGTGATTTTGATGACTGTCATGAATATTGAGTCGCTATTTTAACACTGTTACTAAATTTAAAATATTCCTGTATATAACAGTGTCACCCAGACATTCATTAAAACAGCGGTTCTAATGCTAATGCTACAAAACAACTCCTATTCGATAAATATTAGAAGGGGAAGTTAGATGTGTCAATTACCAAGTTGTCGTTTTAGTCTCTAAGTTGCATCTGACTCTTTTTGCAACCCCATGGACTGTAGCCCACCAGGCCCCTCTGTCCATGGGATTGCCCAGGCAAGAGTAACTGGAGTGTTGCCATTTTCTTCTCCAGAGGCTCTTCCTAACCCAGGGATTGAACTGCATCTCCTGAATTAGCAAGCAGATTCCTTACCACTCAGCCACCAGGGAAGCCCCATTGCCAAGAGGGAAGCCAAATAACCAACCTTATGCTCCATTTGTTAATTTAGAAGTGAATACCTTGGAAGTATTGGAAAGTTCTGAGACATAAAAATTAACATTTAAGAAGGTACACTTTTAAGTTTGCAAAAATGGTTACATGGGCAAAAAGGAAGGAAAAACAAAACCTGGCCACATAGTTGCAAGCTCCAGGTCAAAGTAATGTGCACCTGAGCTGCTCTGGTTGTGCATGTAAACACTCAGAACAAAAAACCCTGTTTTACATTTTGCATGTGTTTCTATAGAGGAAATTGCGTGCTGGGAAAACTGTGTCATTAAGTAGGGTTTTATATTCACTAGCCTTTCGCATTCAGGTAAAGAATCTCTCCCTGCAATGCAGGAGACCCAGGTTTGATCCCTGGGTCAGCAAGACCCCCTGGAGAAGGGAATGGCTAGCCACTCCAGTATTCTTGCCTGGAGAATTCCCCAGACAGAGGAACCTGGTGGGCTACAGTCCATGGGGTCGCAAAGAGTCAGGACACCAGTGAGTGACAAACACTTTCACTTTCCCATTCAGAAGTTACAAAAGTTTACTGGCAGACTAGCCTGCCGTATAGTGGTAAGAATAGGAAACTACAGGCCATGTTAAAAATATTTAATACAAAGTATTTGATATATTGAAATAATAAGTGCAACAGAAAATAAACACCTGTAAATGCACCATCCAACTTAAGAACTAGAACATTACCTATAATGTATCCATCCATTTGTATGCCTTTTTCCTATCTTATCCTGCCTCACCAGAGATAAACTGGCTTGAATTTTATGTTGACCATTTTCTTGGTTTCTTAAAAAGGTTGTTTTATCATTTCTGTATGCATCCCTAAATGAAATATTGTCTAATTTGCTCATTTGAGCTTTGTAAAAGTGGCATCATGATTTTATGCAGTTTTCTGCACCTTGCCCTTTTCATACATTTACTTGACCATGTTACATGTATAGCTGGAGTTGATTCACTGTGGAAAGAGACAGCTATTTATCCATTTACTCATTCTCCTGTCAATGGACATTTCGTAGCCTCCAATGTTTTGCCATCTTAACAATACAGAATGAATATTTTTATGCATTTTTAAGAATTTCTTTGTAATATGTCTAGTTCAGTTTTACAAAATACATATAACCAGTGTCTTTCAGAGTTGTACCAATTTACACTCCACTTGTTGTATATAAAAGGTTCCACTGATTTTCATCTTCAGCAGTACGTGGTGTTACTGAATTTAATTGTTGCCAATGGAGTTATTGGCTGTGCTGGATCTTTGTTGCTGTGCAGGCTTTCCTTTAGTTGCAACCAGTAGGGGCTACTCTCTAGTCATGGCTGGGCCTCTCTTGTTGTAGGGTGCAGGATCTAGGCCGCATGGCTTTAGTAGTTGCAGTTCCCGGGTTCTAGAGAACAGGCTGTCGCTGTGGCCCACAGGCTTCGTTGCTCTGTGGCCTGTGGATCTTCCCAGATCAGGGACCAAACCCATGTCTTCTGCATTGGCAGGCAGACTCTTTGCCACTGAGCCATCAGGGAAGCCTGGAAAATCAGTTCTTATCATGGCATTGACTTGTATTTTCCTGGCTGTCAGTGAGGTCAAGCATATTTTAATTTAAATGGGCGACATGTTTCCCTTTTCATAAAGTGCCTATTCACATCTTGCCCATTTTTAACTGGTTTGTCTTTTTCTTATTTTAAGCTTAGATCTTAATCTGGAAATATATGTATGTGTGTGTGTATATATATATATATATATATATATCAGTTTCTAGATTTAGCAGCTTTGGTGAATTGTATTTAACAAGTTTGGTTTGGTAAACTCTCTAATCAATTGTCGTAATTTATCCACAGATTCTTCGAGGGTTTTCTATATCTACAATTATGTTAGTTGCAAATAATGACAGTGTTGTTTCTTTCTTTCTCCTATCTGTCTTGCCGCTGTCTTGTGGAGCAGAAGAGGTGATAGCAGACACTTTTGTTTCATTCTACTCTGAAAGGAATGATGCTTTCAGTGATTCACCATTATAAATGATAACTATTGTCTTCTTTTTCTTCTTTTTTTTTTGCTTTTTGGCCATACTATGTGGTATGTGGATCTTAGTTTCCTGACCAGGGGTCAAACCTGTGTCCCCTGCAGTGGTAGCTTGGAGTCCCAGCCACTGGACTGTCAGGGAAGTCCTTCCTGTAGGCTTTATTTTAAAAGAGTACATTTTAATGTTAGGAAGTTTTGTTTTATTCCTGCTTTTCTAAGAGTATTTTATCAAGAGTGGATGTTAACTTTTACTGACTGCCTTTACTACGTCTATTTAGATAATTATACAACTTCTCCTTTAACCCATTAATGTGATGAATTAAAGTTATGGCCTTTAATGTTAAATGATCCAAATATTCTTGGGATAAATCAAGCTTAGTTATGATGAATTGCCCTTAATATAAGCTGTTGGACTTGATTTGCTAGTAGTTTGTTTATAATATTTCCGTCTATGTTCGTGAGGGATTCTGGTCTGAATTTTCTTTTTCATACAGTTCTTGATTGATTTCATTTCAAGGTTTTACTAACCTCATATGAGTTGAGGAGCAGTGCTTTATTTGATATTCTTTATGTGAAATTAGAATCATTTGTTCTGTGAAAATCTGCTAGGAATTGCCTGGAAAATGGCAAGGCTTTTTTTATTGTTGTAAGACATTGAAACTGATTTAATTTCCTTAATACTGTTGGAAACTCAAGCTTTCTTGTAACAGCTTTGATAAGTTGCATTTTTCTAGAAATGTTTCCCTTTTTAATAAGTTTTTTAATTCATTGATGTAATGTCCTTTATAGCATGCTCATTTTATCTGTTTAATCTCGTCTATATTTGCAGCTTTCTTCAGTTCTCTGTTCCTACTATCACTTGTTTATGCGTGCTGCTTGCTACCCTCTTTTGTAATGAATCTTACCAAAAGTTTGTCTGTTTTATCTGACCTTGGCTTGTTGATCATCTCTATTGTATATTTGTTTCATTTCATAAATTTTTGCTCTTATCTTTATATCTACTCTTAAACTTTCTTTGTGTTTATTCTATTGGGGTTTTTTTTCCTCTTAGAGCGAAAACTAGCTCATTAATTTTCAGCCTTTTTAATGTAAATATCTAAAGCAATAAATTTCCCTGTAATTACCATTTTTGCTACACCCGCTAGTTTTGATATCTACAATTTTCATCATGTACCATAGTTGTTTCTATACAACTTTTAATTTCTATTACATCTTACTTGACTCATAAATTATATAGAAATGTACTTTCTAATTTTCAAAACTTAGAGGATGCTGTCATTTATCTTTCTGTTAAAGACTTTTAATTTAATTGCATAAGCTCTATCCATGATCATAGGTCATAAAATGTGATTTATGTGAATCAAATTCTTTGAAATTTGTTGAAACCGGCTTTATGGCCTTTTATATAGTCAATTTTTGGAAATGTTCCATGTGCACTGGAAAAGAATGTCTATTCCTTGATTGTTGGATGTAGAGTGATTTATAAATATCCACTAAATCAAGCTGGTTGATTGTGTTATTCCAATCTTTTTTGACCTATTAATAACTGAGAGCTCTGTATTGAAATCTCCCACTATGTTAGTGGATTAGTCAATTTCTATCCATAGTTCTGTACATTTTATCTTGTGTATTTGTATATTATTTTAGTAGGCACCCACAACTTTAGAACCATTATATTTTCCTGATGGGTTAAACCTTTTATCATTAAACTGATAAATACATTTTTGCTTTATAGTCTATTTTATCTAATATCAATATAATCACACCAGCTTTCTTTTAATTAGCTCTTGCTTTTGCTCATTTCACGTTCATCCTTTCTCTGTCTTTTAATTTTAGGTGTGTCTAGATTTTTTAAAAATCTAGATCTGAGCTCTCTTAATTGTTTGTCCCCTTTATACCTGTGGTTCCCCCGCCCCCTTTTTTTTAATTGGCTGCGCTGGGTCTTCGTTGCTGTGCGAGGGCTTTCTCTAGCTGTGGAGAGCAGGGGCTACTCTAGTTGCAGTGGGTGGGCTCCTCCGTGGCTGCTTTTGTTGCGGAGCACAGGCAGGCTCTAGAGCACATGGGCTTCAGTAGTTTTGGCTTAAGGGCTCCAGAGCTGGGGGGCATAGTTGTGCACAGGCTTAGTTGCTTTGGGGGCATGTGGAATCTTCTCTGCGCGGGATGGAACATTGTGTCCCCTGCATCAGCAGGCAGATTCCCAACCACTGGACCACCAGGGGAGTGCCATACTTGCGATTACGGAAAATATTTCTACCATCTGAATGTTTATTTTTCATTTGTTCTCCTTTTCTAAATTTCTCCATTTTTTCCCCCCTAAACTGACTTTTTGTTTTCTTACTCTATTTTCTCCTCTACTGGTGTGGCGGTTATACTATCTCTGTTTTTAGTAGTTACTCTTGAAATTTTACCAGGTACGTTTAACAAAGTCTAAGGTGATCAATACCCGAAACTTTCCAAGAACTCCGAGCACTCTTCCTCCTCTTACCAGCCTTACCTCTCTTTCCCCACCTATAAATGATTATTGTCCACTATTTGTGCCTGTTCTTTTCAACCCCACACATTACAAGTCATCCCCATCTTTCATTAGCAGTGTTTTGCAGTTATTTTAACTGCTATTTAACTGTTTATTTAAATAAATAGTGTATTTTACTGTTATCTGGGTTAGCAGTTAATTTTCTCTCTGTACCTTGAAGATACGTTTCTGTCTTTTAGATCCACTGTTACTGTTACTGTCCGATTTGTGGTTTCTTTGTAGGCAGTCTTTCTTTTCTCTCTAGCTGCTTTTAACAATGTTGCCTTTAATGCTCTATGCTTTCTCTACAATATGGCCATGTGTATGTCTTTTTTTACCTGCTGGATGCATGTTCTTTTTCTCCTGTCCATGTGTTGGTGTCTTTTATCAGATCTGGAAATTCTTAGCCATTAGCTTTTCAAACATTGCTTCTTCTTTATTCTATTCTCTCCTTCTGGGATTCTGATTGGATATATTTTTAGACCTTCTCATTCTATCTGTTCTTCCCTTAACCTCTCACTGATATTTCTCATCTCCTTGACTCTCTGTGCTGCATTCTGGTAATTTTCTCAGATCTTCCAGTTCATTAATTCATCATCCAGCTATGTATAATCTTTGTTTAGTCTGTCTATTGAGTTTTTAATCTCAACAACTAAATTGTTAAGTTCTATTTGCTCCCTTTTCAGATGTGTCTCGTCATTTTCAAACTTTGCCTTGCTCATTTAAAAAAATAACAGCTCTACTGAGATATAATTTGCAAACAGTAAGATTTACCCTTTGAAAGTGTACAATTCACATTCACAGAAGTTGTGAAATAATTACCATGAATTCTTGAAAAATTCTATCACCCTGAAAAGAAACTCTATGGTCATTAGCAATAACTGCCAGTTTCCTTCTACCCTTGTCTCCCAAAAATCACTAATCTGTTTTCTTTCTCTTTGGATTTGCCTACTGGAGACAATTCATATGAATGGAATCATACAACCTATAAATAACCTTCTATAACTGTTTTTTTTTAATCCAGCAAAATGTTTCCAATTTTTATTCATATTTTAGCAAATATCATTACTTTGTTCCTTCTTGTGGCTGAATAATATTCCATTATATGGGTCTACCATATTGTGTTTATTTATTTACCAGTTGATGGACATTTGGGTTGTTACTACTTGGGGAGTATTATGAATAATGCTGCCATGAACATCTTTGTGTGTTTTTGTGTGAATATATATTTTCTTTTCTCTTGGTTATATACCAATGTATCTAAGTTATGTAGTAGCTCTATTTAACAGTGTGAGAAATTGCCAGAAGGTTTTCCCGTGGGGATGCGCAATTTTCCAGTCCCACTAGAAATGGGACTGTCTATTTTTGGCTGTGCTGGGTCTTGTTGCTCACGTGGGCTCTCTCTAGTTGCGGTGAGCAGGGGCTCCTCTCAACTTGTGGTGCGCCAGCTTCTCATTGTTGTGGGGCACGGGCTCTAGAGCTCACAGGCTTCAGGAGTTGGTGGTGCGTGGCCTTAGCTGCCCTGCAGCATGTGGAATCTTCCCGAACCAGGGATCAAACCCACGTCCCCTACACTGGCAGGTGGATTCTTAACCACAGGACCACCAAGGAAGTCCCCATCTCTTATTTCTTTAAACTTTCCCTTCTAGTTATTTATATCTTCTTCTATCTGAAAATTGCAATATCTGAAAAAAACCGTAGAGATCTATCGATAAATATGTTCTATTTTGTCTTCTATTCATGGTAGCGTATTTCCTTCTATATTTGATGATATATTTCTGTGAAAATATACGGTAGGGTTTTTCTTCTGTTCATTAGTATATCCCCATCATCTAGAACAATGACTGATACATAACAGGTGCTCAGCAAATCTGTTAAATGAACAAATGAATGAACAAATGAGTCTTAAGGACCCAGGCAGGAAAGTAGACCCCAGGGAAGAATGCATTTGCTTCTGCTTAGTGCCAAGACTGGAGAAGGCGATGGCGCCCACGCCAGGGCTCTTGCCTGGAAAGTCCCATGGGCGGAGGAGCCTGGTGGGCTGCAGTCCGTGGGGTTGCGAAGCATCGGACACGACTGAGCGACTTCCCTTTCACTTTTCACTTTCATGCACTGGAGAAGGAAATGGCAACCCGCTCCAATGTTCTTGCCTGGAGAATCCCAGGGACGGGGGAGCCTGGTGGGCTGCCATCTATGAGGTCGCACAGAGTCGGACATGACGGAAGCGACTTAGCAGCAGCAGCAGCAATGCCAAGATGCCTACAGACCCAGGGCTATGGTTAGCCTCTATCAGTCAGATTCTCCTTGGAAAAACAGAAGCCAAATACTCTATGTATTTGGCTATGAGTTAAACAGAGTATGTTTAATATCAAGAATTACTAAGCTAAGATAGAAGAGTAACTATAAGATAGAAAAATATAATGCAGAGACTCCCCTGCTGGTCCAGTGGCTAGGACTCCACATTCCCAATGCACAGAGCCCAGGTTCCATCCCTGGTCAGGGAACTAAATCCCATAAACTGCAACTAAGAGTTGGCATGTCACAACTAAAGATCCTGTTGCTGGCCAAAATCTTGGCCTTCTCGGGCCATCAAAGCTGAATAAAAAAAAAATATGGAGAGTTTGGAGGAAATAGAAAGGTGGCTTTAGTTCTCAGCAGGGGAGAGGGGAACAGCGTAGGCTCAGGCCTCAAGAACTGACCCCTCCATAAGGAGTCTAGGGGCTTACATAAGGCAAGGGCTGGCTGTCAGGAGTCAGTGACAGGAACAAAGATGATAGGATCTTGATTTCTTCCTCTTGCATTATTTCAAAGACAGTCATAGGCTGGTGTCAGTAACACAGTAATTGAGTCCGGCAGTTCCCTGTCTCTGTGACCTTCTTTCTGATATGTAACTCCAAGGGGAAGGGTGTTGTAAGGGTAAACACAAGATAGGGAATGTATTTAGCATAGAGTCAAAGCAAAAATTCTTAAAGAGTTGGGAACACCAGAATACCTTACCTGCCCCCTGAGAAACCTGTGTGCAGGTCAAGAAGTAATGGTTAGAATCGACCATGGAACAACAGACTGGTTCAAAACTGGAAAAGGAGTATGTCAAGGCTGTATATTGTCACCCTGCTAATTTATCTTATGTGAAGAGTACGTTATGCAAACTGTTGGCCTGGATAAAGCACAAGCTGGAATCAAGATTTCTGGGGAAAATATCAGCAACCTCAGATATGCAGATGGCACCACCCTTACAGCAGAAAGCAAAGAGGAACTAAAGAGCCTCTTGATGAATGTGAAAGAGGAGAGTGAAAAAGCTGGTTAAAACTCAACGTTCAAAAAACTAAGATCATGGCATCTGGTTCCATCACTTCATGGCAAAAAGATGGGAAAACAGTGACAGATTTTATTTTCTTGGGCTCTAAAACCACTGTTGACAGTGACTGCAGTCATGAAATTAAAAGATGCTTACTCATTAGAAGAAAAGCTATGACAAACATAGACACTGTATTAAAAAGCAGAGACTTTACTTTTCTGACAAAGGCCCATATAGTGAACACTATGGTTTTTCCAGGTGTCACGTATGGATGTGAGAGTTGGACCGTAAAGAAGTCTGAGCGTCAAAGAACTGATGCTTTCAAACTGTAGTGTTGGAGAAGACTCTTGAGAAATCAAACCAGTCCATCCTAAAAGAAATCACCCTGAATATTCATTGGGAGGACTGATGCCAAAGCTGAAGCTCCAATACTTTGGCCACCTGATGCGAAGAACTGACTTGAAAAGACCCTGATGCTGGGAAAGATTGAGGGCAGGAGGAAAAGGGGATGACAGAGGACGAGGTGGTCAGATGACATTACTCACTCAATGGACATGAGTTTGAACAAACTGCAGGAGACGGTGAAGGACAGAGAAGCCTGATGTGCTGCAATCCATGGGGTCGCAAAGTCAGACGTGACTGAGCAATGGAACAGCAACAAAGGAAAAAATGTGACTTGTAGCTCCTGCAGAGTTAGAGGGCAGAAAGCAATCTTAGTTACAGACATTCAGAGTTAGGAGCAGTTAAAGTGAAAAAAAAAAAAAAAAAACAACTAGGAATGTTCAGGCCTGCTCACTGTTCTCTTTATCTTCTTTGTTCTCAGGAAAGGGAAAGAGAAAAACTCATTCCTGTTTTCCTTTTTGCTGCAACAATCCCACATGTCATTAACGAAAATCAAAGATCCTGCATGCCATAACTAAGACCTGGCACAGCCAAATAAATATATAAAATATTAAAAATATATAAGCAAAATAAAACTGGACCATTATTTTAAAAAAAAGGGGGGGTGGGATATAGTGCTGAGAGAAAGTACCTAAGGAAGGACAAACTATGAAGGGGAGCTCCCTTCCCAAAGCTGGGGTTCAGACCGCACTGGAGAAGATGTGGCTGCAGACCACTGAATGGCAGAGGAGTTTGAAAGGAAGCCTGAGGCAGATGGGCAGCCTGTCCTCAATGTCTGAAAAGGCAAGAAGCAACCCAGTGAAGCACAGGTGAGCAGTGCCCAGGGCGCAGGTTGTCAGGCATGCAGGTGTGCAGAGGGGATTTAGCACCACTGTAGGAGGGAGGCCTGCAATCCACTCTCTCTGTCTGAGCGCCGTGGGAGGTGATCACCAGACCAAGCAGGAGCTAGGAGGTCACTGAGGGATGTGTGTTCTTGGTGTGTGTGTGGGCAGCGCACCCCCCGATTGCTCCCATCCATACCACCCTCCAACGTACAGCACCAGTACCAGAAGGAGAAACCTTTCCTCCTCCAGTGTCTTTCCAGTGACATCCACTGAAAAACTTAACATCAGGCTCGTCCATGATCACAGAACAGGTATTGAAAAGTAAATTTGGAACAAGAGAGAATAAAGTGATAGTTGGCATGCCAAGCATCTCAGTTTTGGATACAGGAAATCAGAGGTTTATATAACCCTTGGAAGCCTTGGGGAAGCAAAGGTAAGAGAACCTTCAACTGCAACTAGTCTGTAGCACCCACAAGGGTGGTGCTCAGGCTTGCCTGAAGGCCACCCCTAATCTCAAGAGCCTCTGGGAAAGAACCACCCTCATCTCAAGAGCCTCCGGGAAGCGCCCCTCACCCCCACCCCTCACCGTCTCAGGCTGCAGCCATGTCGCAGGTGAGCCTCAAGAAGCACATCCTGAAGCTACCACGAACTCATGTCTGCTCACAAGTCTGCAACTCCCCTGGAGAACTGTGCCCTCTCCCTCGCACCTGCCTTCGGAATCTCTACCAATGGTCTCTCACGTGGCCTCTCACGTGCAGCCGCTATTGGAGCCCCACAGGGCAGAGGATTCTGGGAAGCAGAGGGTTCTGGGAAATGTAGTTTCCGCCTCTCCTCAGTGAGGCAGAGGAAACCGAGGTGGAAAGTGTAAGTGAAGTCGCTCAGTCGTGTCTGACTCCTTTCGACCCCATGGGCTGCGGCCTACCACGCTCCTCCGTCCATGGGATTTTCCAGGCAAGAGTACTGAAGTGGGTTGCCATTTCCTTCTCCAGAGGACCTTCCTGACCCAGGGATCGAACGCGGGTCTCCCGCATTGTAGGCAGATGCTTTACCATCTGAGCCACCAGGGAAATCCATAGAGGTGGAGCCAGTAACAAAAGACGATCCCTTAAACTGAGCTAAGGTGGAATCCTGAGGCAGAACCCTTACGTTGCCACTGGCCCAAGGGCAAGCTTCCCAGAAGCAGCTAAACTAGGCATTTGCCTTAGGGCTGCCCAATCTTTGCTTTCTAATCAGTGCTCCTTCCTTCAGTCTCAGGTCCATGATTTTTGTTTGTTTAATTTTAGTGGTGAGGAAACGATGATTTCCTTCATTATCTGCATACCCAGCAATGCATTAAAAAAAATTTTTTTTCAGGATCCAGTTGTTTTATAGGGAGGGATCCATTCTAGGAATCAAGCCCATCACACCACCAAGAGGATCCAGGCTACTTTTTATTTTTAAATATGTATTTATTTGACTGCCTCAGGTTTTTGTTGCAGCAAGCAGGATCTTTCATTGTGACACTTGAGCTCTTTACTTGTGGCATGTGAGTGTTAAGTCACTTCAGTCATGTTCGACTCTTTGCAACCCCATGGACTGTAGCCTGCCAAGCTCCTCTCTTCATGGGATTTTGCTGGCAAGAATACTGGAGTGGGTTGCCATGCCCTTCTCCAGGGGATCTTCCGGACCCAGGGGTCGAACCCACATCCCCTGTATTGGAAAGTGGTTTCTTAACCACTGGACCACCAGAGAAGTCCCCAGGCTGCTTTTTAAAAGAATGATTCCAACTCAGCAAGGTTCTAAAGTCAGTGGAACAATTTTAATGCCACTGCTCACAATAGAAAAAACACTAAGAAATAAGTGATTCAAATTTGTGGCTCTATCACAGAGGCTTGTGAGGATCTGATGAAAGCTAGAGGCTCCACAATGTATTTGTATCCTCAAAACATGTTGCATACAGTTTCAGGTGGTGCAAAGTCCCCTGATGCCCATCTGTGGACCCTGTCCATGGAGAGTAAGAACTTGACAAAAGAGAAATAAGATCCGTACAAAATGTTAGTCCAGCTTTTATAAAGAGGGCAAAGCAGTTGGCATTTTTCTCCCAGTGCTGTTCTAAACATTAATAAAAGCGTTTCTAACTATATGTACACTGCTCACCATTTTAGCATATTAGTCTTAAATCATATTAAAGACAAAGTTTTTCTTGTTGCACAAGAAAATTTGCAGTGGAAGAGGGCTCCTTGTTAATTAAGGTCTACAGTGGTTCTGTGCCTGTTTCACAAGGACTGAGCAGGGTTTTACTAACAAGTTATTATAAAGATTTGTTTGTAATAACTTTACTTATTTTCATTTTGCATTTTCATCATTTAATTTATGTCAGAGCCTTAATCAGGAACAAATTCCCAACTCAAACTTTGTTTTATGGGGAAAAGACACTTTTATGCTGTGGTCAATTTTTTTCAGGAATGCCCTGGGGAAAAAATTGGATTGTCTTGTTTCGTGCATTTTAGCCTCGTCTCCCCACCCCGACCCCAAACCCAACTACCTTATGGGTTACCCAGGGAAGGGAAGGCAAAGCAGGAAGACCTGGAATTCATCCTGGCTTCTGCTGGGTAACCTCGCATCACATCTTCAAGTTTCTGTTGAATCATCTGTCAAAAAGTAATGACAGTACCCAGAGTGGGTGGGCAAGGACTGTAAGGTTGTGAGAAATATCGGTTCCATGTGCACTATCCCGGTACAGTTCAGCAAATGCTTATTGACTGATTGGGTAACTGAGAATTGGCTCTGGTTAGACATCCAGCTACGAAAAGGGATCCTGCTTTGTCTGCTGGGTCTGTTCAGCCTTATGACTTGCCCATTGTTTGACGGAGGATATTGTAGCCAAACTAATGAATAGTTAATTAAAAGTCAGGCAGCTAGGGCTTTTTGCTTTGGGTGGAAACTTAATTCCCAGACAATATATACATTATGTATAGACTGCCTGTACCTGCCTCTGCATGTGGCACTCAGGCCAGAGCCCCACACAGGAAGATGATGGAAAGGCAGGGGAAGATGAGACATCGGACGGGGGTGAATGACCCAGTTTAGAACTTCCCTCTCACATCGCAGGGGTGAGGAGACTCCAGGCCACCGGAGCGAAGCGTACAGCTTGATTTGTCGTCAGGGTGACACTGTCGTGGTTACCTCTGCTGTTGTCCAGAAGGTAGTCTTTTTTGAGGCCTACTGCTGGGCACAGTGGGTTTCCCAGGTGGCCAGGTGGCGCATGGTGCAGAATCTGCCTGTCAGTGTCGGGGGTGCAAGAGACACGGGTTTGATCTCTGGGTCGGGAAGATCCCCTGGAGTAGCAAATGGCAACCCTTTCTAGTATTCTTGCCTGGAGAATTCCATGGACAGAGCCTGCAGGGTCACAGTCCGTGGATTCAAAATGAGCAGAACATGACTTAGCGACTGTGGATGCATACCTGCTACGCTGAGCATCTGAAGTTTTTTAAGATTAAAGATCATTTGAAATGGTTTCTATTTCCAGTTTGCAGTTTTTCTTCTTAAGATTTTTTTTTTTAAATGTGGAACTATTTCCAAAGTCTTTATTGAATTTGCTACAGTATTGCTTCTGTTTTACGTTTTGGTTCCCTAGCTGCGAGGCATGTGGGATCCTAGCTCCCTGACCAGGGATCGAAACCACAGCCCCTGCACTGGAAGGCTAAGCCAATGCTGGACTGCCAGGGAAGACTCTGCTGTTTCTTATAAAGCTAAAGGTATAATTACCATTGGGGCCAGCAATCCCATTCCTAGGTGTTTACCTAAGAAAAATAAGGTATCAGTCCACACAAAGACTTGTATGTGAATGTTCTTAGCAGCTTTATCACCGTAGCCCCAAAGTGGAAACAACTCAAATGTCCCTCAAATGGATTAACAAACCCTGGTACATCCAGACAATAGCATTCTACTTGGTAATAAAAAGAACTGAACTCTTGAAATGTACCAAAATACAAATGAATCTCAAAAGCATCATACTGAGTGGGAAAATCCGGATAGAAAAAGCTAGATGGTTCCATTTATATGAAATTTAAGAAAATACAAAATTATGGTGACATAAAGACAATCAGTGGTTGTCGGGGTTGGTGATGGTAGAAGGGGGGGCTGAGACCAGGGCCTAGCCCATACCAATTGTACAATAGATGTTATCAGTAGTTGTTAAGAGTGAAAGAAAAGGACCTGAGTTCCTTTCTGGCATTGAACCCATGGACTCCCAAAGCAGGAAGTGCCACATAAATTCTGGTTTTAGAACTCACATCAGCCTTTTCCACCATAGGCTCAGGAGCATGTCCTTAGAAATTCTTTTGAAGGAAGACTTTTGAGCCCACTGACCTGTTTTATAAAATAAGTCTAAGATGAAACTTAAGTAAACTTTACTCATCTTCACATAAGAGCGAGGATGTGAACAGTGGCAGGCCCTGGTACCCTCTCAGCTTCGCCCAGCTCTCAGTGGCAGATGCAGGGTCGGGGGGTGTGCGGCAGTGAGGAGGCTGAGAATAATTTAGCTCTGGGCTCCTACAGGGAGGCAGACTTCCAGACAAATTGTTTGAGTTTACAACAAATGCAGAAAAAGAATGATCTCTTTCATTAAGGCATGGAAGAGCACAGACTCTCTTATTTTAGGGCTTTTGTTGAAGCCCAAGGTAGTGAACCACCCGCTTCTTCCCAGGCCTGTGTGGCCAGAGAGGGAGCAGCTGTGACGCTAGAACATCTGGCCTCACTGGTGGCTCAGGGGAGGCGCCTGCCTCAAGCTGATCTAGCCAGAACCTCCACGAGAGCTCAGCGTGGGGCCCAGAAGAGTCCAGGCTGACTCTGCTTGCTTCCTGGATGGGAGCCAGGTGAACCTGGAAGCTTGGCCGAGGCCATTTGATGCCGATGCTCCCTAGCGCACAGGCAGAGCCAGTTTCAGAGAGAGAGAAAGGCATGGAACAGAAGCAGAGCTGCAGGGAGGTGGCTTCCGGGGTTCTCTGAGTCCAGGTCCTGGTCCCACCTGTTCGCCAAGGCCCAGATGCACCCTGGCACCTAGATTCCTTAAGATGCCCGTGCCCCTATAATATAGAAGCGCTTTTCGCCTTTGACCTGGCCCCAGGTGTTTCTAGCGGTCACGGCCACACGAATCCTAATGAGATGGCCCTAGCGTCCGTCATGGGCGCACAGTCTCACCCCCAGGGACTGTAGCCCGCCCAGCTCTTCAGTCAGTGGGATTCTCCAGGCAAAAATACTGGAATGGGTGGCCATTTCCACCCCAGGGGATCCTCCCAACCCAGGAACGAACCTGCATCTCCCTTCATCTCCTACATTGGCAGGCGGATTCTTTACCACTGAACCACCTGGGAAGCCCATAGAGTTAGTCATACAGACTGAAGCCAGTCAGAAAGAGAAAAACAGATATTGTGTTACTAACACATATATGTGGAATCTAGAAAAACGGTGCAGGTGAAACCGTTCACAGGGCAGGAATAGAGACGCAGACGTAGGGAGGACAGGTGGACACAGTGAGGGAAGGAGAGAGTGGGACGAAGTGGGAGATTAGGATTGACATATACACATTCCCAGGTGTGGAATAGGTAACTAGTGGGCATCTGCTGTAGAGCACAGGAAGCCCAGCTCCGTGACCTGCGATGATCTAGAGGGGTCAGATGAGGGGGTGGGAGAGAGGTCAAGGAGGTGGGGGATATATATGTACATATAGCTGATTCACTTCACTGTACAGCAGAAACTAACAAAATTGTAAAGCAATTATATTAAATTTTTTTTTAGTGAAAATAATTGGAGGTAATGACCTCCTTCTGTCTCTTCCCCCAGTGTGGTCACCCTTCAGGCTTCCTTAAGGATGACTTCAGCCTGGAGGAGCGTGTCCTACAGGTGACACCAGCTGGTAGAGAAAGCCAGTCTCCATCTCCTGTGGCCCCTCTTCCCCAGGAGTCTGTCCTCATGCTGTGACCCGTTTCCCACAAGCAGATGTCCCTGAATCAGGCCTTTCCTGACTGCCTTTCTGCCAGCATTACTGCACCTTTCCCGCCCCATTTCCTCTGTCTGCCCTCCTGTGTCCCAGCTTCTGAGTTTAGAACTCTTGTGTGTCATGCCTCCCAGGTGGTGGCTACAGTCTAACAGGGGACTTCAAAGCCTTCCTGAGAGATGATGAATATTAGCTGAACCTGTTGTAATCATTTCATAATATGCTTTAATCAAACCATCATGCTGTGTGCCTGAACTTGCGCAGTGAAGTATGTCAGTTATTTCTCAATAAAACCGAGTGGGGGAAGTCTTTGGGGGGTGGGTGTTGTGTGCAGGTAGTGTGAGAAGATGTTTTGGGAAAAGAAATATTTTCAGAAGTCCTTATGCAAACTTGATAGAAAGATGAGGATCCATCTCACCAGATTTGGAGGGAGAAGCCTAGAGTCTAGTCCTGTCTTTGCTTCTAACTCTCTTTTCAACTTCAGGCTTAGTGTCCTCAGTAACAGGATGGCAGAATTGAATGAGAGCAAAGGCTTTGGGGAGCCTTGGGAGGGTGCCTCGATCATTGTCTTGGAACTGGCAGGGGGAAGAAAAACAGATGACACCTAGGCCCTGTTTCTCTTCACTTAGAGTGGCCTCACTTCTATCTGTTTTATACACTGAACATCCTTCTCAAGTGTTATCTCCGGTTTCCAAAGAAGCAGATCTTGAGGCAGAAGTGTATGCGCCAACACTTTATGGGGGAGCGTGATGCTGAAGAAGCAGACCTGAGGGAAAAGCCCGGAGCGGGGGAAGAGAAGTGGGAGAGGCCGGAGGGCTTGGCTGGCCCCCACACATCTCCCCTGATGCTCAATCTTGTGGGACCTTCTTCAAAGAAACTGTGTGAGGCTTAGGAAAGTCCACTCAGAAAGAGGAAGAGAAAGGAATTTATCAGCCAACCCTGCCCCTTATTGGCCAAAGGTTCACCCCATAGAGTGTCCGACACTCCTGTACTCTGAGGCCAGAGTTTGGGGGCGGGGTGGGGGTTGCCATTGGCTTATGCTAGAGTGAAACAAGTGGCAAGACCGGGAAGACAGGTGTGGCTGAGAAGGTCTTAGGTGAGGCATTAACAAGGAGCTCATGGGACTTCCCAGGTGGACTGGTGATTAAGACTTTGTGCTCCCAATGCAGGGGGCACAGGTCCTATCACTGGCTGGGGGAACTGAGATCCCATATGCTGTGCAGCACAGCCCCAAAGTAAAAATAAATAAAAATTAAAAGGAGCTCATACTGCTCTTGTTGGAAAAGAGTGAAAACATCTGCTAAAATAAAAGTTGGAACCACTGGACCATTCATTCCAAAGGACCTCCCCAGCTGCGAATTCCTTAATGCTGTTCACTGAAATTGCAGCTGAGACCATTTGCCCCTCTGGTGGGCAGGAACCATGGCTCCAGAGAGTTGCAGGCAAGATCCTTGGAAACGTGTGCCCCTCAGTGCCCAAGAACTGGTGCCAGCTCTGCTCTAACCCCTGGCCCAGCCCCACTCCCCCAGTTTCCATGCAATTTGAAAGCTAACGCAGATGGTGTTTTCAAAGAGTCCTGATGGGACAGGAAAGGGGGAGGGGGCTGATAATCCCACCAGACTAGGGGAGTTTTCATTATGTTCATTCAGAAAGTCCTGGCCTCTCTGCCAGCTTGGACTCCCCTCCACTAAGGGGCAGCTGTCGGCCCCAGCCAGGAGGCAGATTTGTTGGTATTTAAGGGATTGGAGGATTAAGTGATCCAGAGAGGCCCCCACTGCACAACCTCATCCTCTGATGACTGGCCGCCCACCTCTGGGTATTATTAAATGATAATTACATCACAGGGCACTGTATGAGCCCAGCAGGCTCAAAAAGGCAGCAGAGAATGAGATTGGGGTCAGAGTGGGAAGCCTCAATCCTTCTTCTCTGGTGTAGGCAAAGAACAATCTGTAGATGGAAGATCAAACTCAAAATTAAATCTGGGATCCGGTCTGAGTGTTGTTGTTGGCTGACCTCAGATATACTGGCTTCCTTGGTGCAAAGCAAGGACATCTTCTGTTTGTTGATGACATGGTGAGGAGCAAATGAGAGAAAGGGAGCTATAAAGCAAATGTGCCCTTTAGTGAGGCTGGGGTGGGTGTTGGGGTGTGGCCTGCAGGCTGCTGGAGCCCAGGATGGAGTTGATGGGAAGTGGCCCAGATGCAAGTACCAGCCATTGCCAAGATGGGATATTTGGGCTCTGATCAAAAGGATAGGGAATAAACCCAACAAGAGTCTCTCAAGAGAAGAGATAGAAAAGAAAATAGGACAGAAGATACATCATGGAGGCACACCTCAGGTCCAAAGACGGACTGTTGTACACAGCAAACCCACCAGTGCAGGCTCTATGTTAAGCGCTTCACGTGCATTATTTCATTGAATCATCCGTGCAGTGGATGCACCAGGCTTGTTACAGATGAGTAAACTGAGGCTGAGAGAAGGTGAGCAGTTTACCCAAGGGTCATAGCTAGTTAGCAACGAAACCAGGCTTGAAATCCAGGCAGTCTGCCTCGTAAATTATTCCCCAGCCTTTTTTTTTTTAATTGAAGTATATGATGATTTACAAGGTTGTGTTAGTTTCTGGTGTACAGCAAAGTGATTCAGTTATGTATATATGTATGTGTGTGTTTGTATATATATATAATATATATATATGCAAGCATGCTCAGTCGTGTCCGACTCTGTGACCATGTTAAACTGTAGGCCTGCTAGACTCCTTTGTCCGTGGAATTTTCCAGGCAAGAATACTGGCGTAGGTTGCTATTTCCTTTTCCAGGGGATCTTCCCGACCCAGCGATTGAACCCGTGCCTCATGCATTGCAGGTGGAGTCTTTATTGCTAAGCCACTGGGAATTTCTCATGTATGTGTGCATACATATATATATTCTTTTTCATATTCTTTTCCATTATGATTTATTACAAGATGGTTATTCTTTTATATTTGGTGTTCTTTTCTGTTTTCCACTATGCTTAATATAGTTCCCTGTGCTGTACAGTAGGCCCTGTTGTCTGTTCTCAGGCTTTGCCCTCCGTTCTCTTTTCTCACAGGGAAACTCTCTCCCCAGGCAGCCCCTAAAGCTCTAATTGTCATCGACATTCCTGTGACTCACAAGTCTGTCTGCCCAGCTCCCAGGTCTGACCTGTTTCAGATCCATGGGTCCATCAGCCTTCTTAACCCACCTCAAGTTTAATATGTCCAAGGATCAATTCTCATTTAGCCTAAACCTGCTCTAAGCCACTTCCCAAGGGGCACCTCCACCATCCATCTCGCTGCAGAGCCTGGCCACTGCCTGAGCTCTTCTCCCCTCAGCCCTGACATCCAAGTCATGGCCTTGGTCCCTTCCACACAGCTCTTTCTTCGGTGTGTCTGCACCAGGTATTAGTTGCAGGATCTCCAGTCTTCATTGTAGCATGCTGGATCTTGAGTGGCAGCGTGGGGATCTAGTTCCCTGACCAGGGGTTGAACCCCAGGCCCCTGCATTGAGGGCACAGAGTCTTAGCTGCTGGACAACCAGGGAAGTTCCCTCCCACACAACTCTTGCTGTTAATCAATTTTCTCCTTCCACTATGTAACCAGTCCAGGACCCTCACTGGAACAACTGTGCCCCACATGCTCCATCTCCTGGTCTCTAGTCCTGCCTCCTCGCATCCATCTGCTCTGCATGCTGGGAGCTCTAAAACACACGTATGACGGTGCTCCCTTGCCTCATAGCTCTGAACTGCTGCCTACTGTTCCCAGGATAAAGGCTCTCCTCCTTAACTCTGTTGCCTTTCCCAGGTCAGCTCCTCTTGCTTTTCCTCCCTGCTGTCTGCTGTTTTCACTAAACTTTCTGTTAGTCCAGACTTTAGGGTCTCTCTGAATGCCAGGCCTCCTGGTGGGCTAGTCCCTCTGCCTGGAACACTCTTCCCTTATGTGTTTGGTAGACTTATGCTCAGACTTCATTGTTCGTTCAGAAGTTCCAAGTCACAACTAGGATGTCCACCTGAAACCAAGTCCCTCTAAACCGAGTTCATGATTAATATCTCTGTCCAAAACTTTATTCCCTTTCTCATCATCTCTGACCTCTGTCCTGTGCTAACTGAACACTAGTAAGCCAAAGTCAGATGATTGAAATTGCTGTTGATAACAATTGTTAATGTACTAAAGTTGCTATTAGAGATATCATCATTAACATACAAACTCATGTTGTTTCTCCAGGGCAAGTTGAGCTAACAGATGTCCGCACTACCCACCCTCCCCTCCCCCAACTATGGGACCATCTGGTTGAAGAATCATAATCAGAGATACTTTGGCTCCTAAAACAACAATTAACGAATGTTGCAAGACAATGATTAATCCCAGCCTCTTCATTCTTCCTCTTTAAAAACCCTAACTCATAGACTAGGTGAAGTAGATCTGAGGTTTGTCTCCCACTCCCTTGCTTAGAACCTACAATAAATGCTGTATTTTCCTTCACCAAGTGAACAACAACAAAAAAATTCTTGCCACCATCAAGTCATCAGCCACTGCAGCTGCCCTCCCTCCATGTGCACCCTGAGGGGCATTCGGGATAGAGAGAAACAAGATACTGGCCCTAGATAATCAAGATGCATATCAAAGGTCAATGAGCCCAGACTTTTGCATCTTCCCACACACTAAAATCATTAACTTGAGATGTCTGTTTTCTGTGACTAGCAATTATCTTCTGATGTTTGACTACATTTTTTTGCAGCAAAAACTCCTGTGTATCCTGGCTCCTAATGGCAGAAAAAGAAGAGGAACTAAAGAGTCTCTTGAAAGAGGAGAGTGAAAAAGCTGGCCTTAAAACTCAACATTTAGAAAACTAAGATCATGGCATCTGGTCCCATCATTTCATGGCAAACAGATGGGGAAAGAATGGAAACGGTGGCAGATTTTATTTTCCTGGGCTCCCAAATCACTGTAGCAGTGACACTTGCCCCTTGGGAAAAGCTATGACAAATCTAGACAGCATTCTAAAAAGCAGAGACATAACTTGGCTGACAAAAGTCTGTATAGTCAAAACTATGGTTTTTCTAGTAGTCATGTATGGATGTGAGAGTTGTGATGTAGGAGATAGATAGGCTCCAGGTTAGATATTTACAGCTGGCCTCCTGTTTGCATTTCATGGGGCACCAAGAAGTAGGCTTCAGGCTGGGTACTTAGAACTGTTAGCATTTTCTGAGACAAGACATGGGTGAGCTCCAGCTAAGACATTTTCAATCAGACTTCTGTTTGCCCTCTGAAATGCAAGGAATAGCATAAACAGGGTAAATAAGCCCCTGTTTCTCTCTTGTAAGCACCTTCAGGTAATAGTCATGGCAAGGACAAAGAGGAGCAAAACCCTGTTTCAGTAAAGGATTAAGGGATCTCCCTCCCCCCTCTTCTGGGACAAGGGAGACACTACCCTGCACAGAAAGGCTCCTTGTGGGCCAAAAGGCAGAGGATAACACCAGGCCACAATGAGTCTTGCTCCTCTCAGAAGCCGTCACTTCAAGATCCATCTTGGTGCCTGTGTGCCCAGGGGAGGGTCCCAAGGTAGGTCAGGTGAGGAAAAAGAAACATAATTGGCCTGAATGGAAACAAAGACCCGGAAGAACTGAGCTATATAACCTCTTCATTCCTCCTCACTAGGGAGGACACCCACACCCTTTCTCTCCGGGTGTGCATCTCTGCCTGTCTTCTGTTTTAACTAGACAAACCATTTCTCTGTGTGCTCTCCCACTTGCTGTTATGCTATATCTCTAATAATAAACTTTGTATTGTAAGACCTCGCGGCCTTTTCTCAGGATCTGTCGCTCTAAAGACCACAGTGACTCGAATTCGATGCAATAGGCAAGAGGATTTATTAGGCCGGCGCGCCGGGGTTCCGTCTCCTCGGGAGGAGTGAACCCCGAACACTAATCGCGGGGAACTTTTATACGGAAAAATCACAGGCAGGTTTGAGTGGGGTCAGGATGTTGGGAACAATGTGATAGGGGGCCATAGGCAGGTGTAGGTGGGGTGAGGACGTTTGATTGGTGGGATAGGTCTGCAGGTAATTAAGTCGAAACAGTTGACTGACCACCCTGCGGCGTTTGGCCAGTTCTTAGAAGAACAATTACCCGGAAAAGTCTGACAGAAAATACATCTTTTGAGAGGGGGTCTCTTCGCAAGGTCAGGAAACTAGGTTATAAGTCATCAGTTAAGAATTAATAGAATGGGGCTTTGTCAAGGACCAGGAGACTCTGAGTCACCAGATAAGGGGAAAGTTATCTTCCATGAGGCATGGCCTGCCTCCGGGGTTTTAACATAAAGGGGACTTAAAATTTTAACCTAGGTTCTTCAATATCTGCATTTACAGTTCTTGCTTCTGTGATAAATGCATCTTATCACAGGGAAAAATAGCTTCTAGGCTCTAGCCCTTGCTGGTCTGGTGGCTAGGATTCCGGTTCTCATCCAGGCCACTCATGTTCAATTCCTCGGCAAGGAATTAAGATCGCACTTCACACCAAACTCACTGCTGCCTCACCAAGATCAGCTGGACCATAAAGAAGGCTGAGTGCTGAAAAATTGATGCTTTTGGATTGTGGTGCTGCAGAAAACTGTTGAGATTCCCTTGGACAGCAAGAAGATCAAACCAGTCAGTTCTAAAGGAAATCAACCCTGAATATTACTGTAAGGACTGGTGCTGAAGCTGAAGCTTCAATACTTTGGCCACCTGATGTGAAGAGCCGACTTATTGGAAAAGACCCTGATGCTGGGAATGATTAAAGGCAAAAGGAGAAGGGGGCAGCAGAGGATAAGATGGTTAGATAGCATTACCAACTCAATGGACATGAATTTGAGCAAACATGGATTGCTGCAGTCCATGGGGTTGCAAAGAGTTGGACACGACTTAGCAACTTCATAAAGAAGGCTGAGTGCTGAAAAATTGATGCTTTTGGATTGTGGTGCTGCAGAAAACTGTTGAGATTCCCTTGGACAGCAAGAAGATCAAACCAGTCAGTTCTAAAGGAAATCAACCCTGAATATTACTGTAAGGACTGGTGCTGAAGCTGAAGCTTCAATACTTTGGCCACCTGATGTGAAGAGCCGACTTATTGGAAAAGACCCTGATGCTGGGAATGATTAAAGGCAAAAGGAGAAGGGGGCAGCAGAGGATAAGATGGTTAGATAGCATTACCAACTCAATGGATATGAATTTGAGCAAACATGGATTGCTGCAGTCCATGGGGTTGCAAAGAGTTGGACACGACTTAGCAACTAAACAGAACATACTGGCTTCACCCTTATCTCTTTGGAACAATTCCTCAGAGCTATCTGAGAGGTTGTATACTGGTCTACAGCACTCAGTAATGTCCCCAAATAAAACATAATTCTCAACTTTTAGGTAGTGATTTTTTTCAGCAACCACAACTCCTCAGTAAATTGGCTGTGCTCCACCTCGGCAAATGGAGTTCAGTTCCCTAAGCTCTCCTCCAGAAGCCTTGTCTGACATCACCCCCTCCAAGTCTCCAACCTCACAGTATTCAGTACCTTCCCCACCTCCCCCCGCCCCCCACTTACCAGTCCCCCTATTACTGAAAGGTATGTGTGTGGAGTCTGGTTTCTCGCCAGTCAGAAGCCAATAAACAGGCCAGGTTGGTGGAAAGGAAAGTTTATTTCAGATGCCGGCAACTGGGGTGGGGAGGGGAGAGGACACTCATCCAAAGGCCAACTCTCCCCACCCCCCACCATAAGCAGGAGGTGAGAGCTTTTATAGAGTGAGGAGGGACACTGCACTTTTGCTGACAAAGGTCCATCTAGTCAAAGCTATGACTTTTCCAGTAGTCATGTATGGATGTGAGAGTTGGACCATAAAGAAAGCTAAGCACTGAAGAACTGATGATTTTGAACTGTGGTGTTGGAGAAGACTCTTGAGAGTCCCTTGGACTGCAAGGAGATCCAACCAGTCAATCCTAAAGGAAATCAGTCCTGAGTATTCATTGGAAGGACTGATGTTGAAGCTGGAGCTCCATTACTTTAGCCACCTGATGTGCAGAACTGACTCATTGAAAAAGACCCTGATGCTGGGAAAGACTGAAGACAGGAGAAGGGGATGACAGAGGATGAGATGGATATGAGTTTGAGCAAGCTCCAGGAGTTGGTGATGGACAGGGAAGCCTGGCCTGCTGCAGTTCATGGGGTCACAAAGCGTCAGACACGACTGAGCGACTGAACTGACTGAGGAGCGGGGGCCTACGTGCAGAAAAGCAAAGTCCTCTCTGACAGTCATCTTCAAATTGGTCGTCAGTGGTCTGACCAGTGTCATCTTGATTGTTTTAGGTACAATTAGTCTTCAGTTCCAGGGTCCATTTGTTCCCAATTCTTTGTGGTCAGTCCTTGCAATTGGGGCAGCTCATGTCCTGGGTTGAGTCTGGTCATCACGTAGTTAGCTTCTCTATCTGGTGTTTTAGTATCTATAAGACAGCTCACAGAATATGGCTCAGAATATTATCTATAGCCCTGTAGAAGCAGTTAAAGATCCTTGACTATGCTTAATGAGAACATTATCTGGCCTCTTTTGACCGTTTTCCTTTGTTTTAGCATTTCTCACTTCTGTGATTAGACTCATTTTAGACTACAGTTTTCCACAGGTCAGAGGCAGGCAGAAGATATGGTGTGTGTCCTGCTCCGTTTCATCCCCACGTGTCTTCCTAGGGTCCTGGTCATCCAGTCTTGAAGATGAGGAACTGCTCAGGAGTTAGTACGTGTTTGAATGGAATAGAAGGGAAGTAACTTTTATGAAGCCATAGAGTCCAAGAGAGTGAGAAAGCCAGAATGGGAATCTTGAAAAGAATTCGCTCTTTCATGCGTCCTACCCTTATCCCACCGATTTTTAATTCCCAGCGTCAAAGGCCACAGAGCTGACATTTTAAGGAGTGCTAGCCACTCCAGTGTTCTTGCCTGGAGAATCCTAGGGACGAAGGAGCCTTGGTGGGCTGCCGTCTCTGGGGTCGCACAGAGTCGGACACGACTGAAGCGACTTGGCAGCAGCAGCAGCAGCAGCTTCCATCTGAGGAAGGCGGCTAGCACAGCTGGAAGGGACATGAGTCCCTCCCGCAAAGCCTTCAGGTCCACAAGGACAAGGGAAATCCAGTCTCGGCTCCTCCCCAAGGGAGTATTTAGGTCGAACTGGCCTTTCCCCACGTCCCTAGGCCTCCCTTGACTACTACACAGGTTTCGGGTAGCCTGGGCAGATCCCTGGCCCCGGCCACACGCGGGACCCCAGCAATCCCAGCCCGAGTAGCCCCACGCCGTGCGCCCTCCCTCCGCCCCTACTCCCCGCCCGGGCCCGGCCGCGGGCCCCTCCTTCCCCGCCGGGAGCTCGCCCCGCCTCCCTAGCCCCGCCTCCCTCGCTCGGCCGCGCGTCTCCTGGTCCCGGCCCCCGCCGGCTCCACCCCCGGCCCGCGCCTCGGGGCCGGCGCTCTCCCTCTGGCCCGCCCCAGCCCGCCCCCGCGCTGGATGTTCGCTTTCGCAGCCTTCGGCCAGCGGAACCTGTTTGCAGCTACCGGCAGCGGGGCGAAGGGCCTGGAGGGAAGGTTAGCCATGGAGGCGGCGGCGCGGAGGCGGCACCCGGGAGCGGCGGGCGGCCCCGGCGCGCAGCCGGGCGCCTCCTTCCTGCAGGCCAGGTGGGCGCGCGCCGGCGGGCGGAGCGGAACCGCGGCCCCGCCACGTGATCGGGCGGCGGGGGATCCGGGCCGCGGACCCCGGGTGGGTCTTCCCCGCGCTACGCCTGCAGCTGTTCTCTCGCCCACTCGCTTGAGCCACGCCTCCGCGGCTTCCTGGGGGAGCCCCGGGATTCAGGGAGTCTCAGCCACGGCAATCAGCGGCCCTCATGGCCCGGCTGGCTCCGGGACGATCGCTCATCTGGAATCCAAGAAACTCGGAATGGGGGCGGTGGCGGCGAGCCCAGAGGACACTGCTACCTACTAGGGCCCCCAAGGCGCCTGCAAGTCCCGGGCACAAACCCAAGTTCTCGGAGTCCTTCTAACCATGACTAGAATTTGGATTCTGGTGTTAACGGGAGGCTCACTCCTTGCCCCGAGGAACCCAGAATGTTGGGAATGCTAATAGAAGAGACAGCGAAGTGTGGAAACTCCCCTCCAGAGAAAGAACGAGGAAGGGCTTTACCGACACTGTTGCTGTTCCCTTCTCTGAGCAAGGGGAAGTTACTGATTTATGTATTAGTAGTTGAGGCCAGGCGCTTGGGGCGGAGGGAAAGGTACAGAAGCCACCTTTTAAGCTTCCACTTCCTCTATCTTCATCCCGTTTTACAGGTCACATTCATTGCATAGAGCAGGCATTCATTAAGCATCTCTGGTGTGCCCTAGCGCTGGGCCAGGGATGGGTAAAGTGAAGCCCGGAGGGCCCCACAGTCCAGTAGGACCTGGGAGGAACAGAGGCCAGGAGATGAGAGATCGACTTGGCGGGCTTCTTGGAGGAAGTGGCGCTTAAGCTCCATGTCAAAGTACTCAGTAGGTGACAGGGGAATAAAGGCTATTTCAGCTCCGGGAAAGCTTGGGAAAGGCAAGCAGTGCAGTTTTGCTGGCACTTTCTGTGTGTACAGTGGCAAGAGGAATATAGACTGTAAAGGGCCTTTAATGGCAACAGAACTGGGACCAGAGGGAGAGTGTAGAGTGCAAAATTTAAGGAGAAGCTCACTCTTGGGACACTAGTGCTCAAAAGTCCCCTGTGGCCCACCTGTGCCTCCTTAAATGTTGGGTCCTATGCATCTCACTTGCCTCACCCTAGTTCCTGTCCTAAATGGCTGGTTAAGGGTGCAGCTTTTGTTCTGTAGGGCACAGGGGAGCCATGGAAGATTTTCCAGCACTAGTGTGCTCGGAGTCAGTTTTAGGAAGTATGTGGTATGACTGGGATAAGGGATGAAATCTGAGAGACTCGCCTGAGAGTAGCTCTTCCTCCTGCTGCTAAAGCACATCTGTGTTCTGGATCCCTACAAGGTGGGAGTCCTTGCCTTGAACTGTGGCAGTCCAGTTAGAGCCGGCTGTGAGCATCAGATGTGGTCACCACTTGACATAAGCAGGCTTTTCATATTTTGTTATGTGCAAACCGAGACCTAGAGAGGTTACATCATTTGCTGGCAAGAACCAGGACTTAAACCTAGGGCTTCTGGTTTCTGTTCTTATTGCTCCACTCCGGCAGCTCAGGGGTGATTTCCCTCTCTACTCCTGCATGAGCTCCCCCCAGCCAGGATGCTCCTGGGGATTGCATAAGGGGCTGGCTCTCTTCCAGGGTGTCTCTGCCCACCTCACCTCTAATTGCCCCCCTGTTCTCAGTCTCATTGCTGCACAACAGTAGGCAGAATCACCCTGTCCAACTCCTAGGATGCTTGGATTTCCTTTGCTCCATCCATGCTTTGCTTACACACCTCTAGTGACAAAATGCTCACTCCCTTTCCTAGTTTTCACGTGCTCTGTTAACAGTTTTTTTGTATTATAATCAAAGTAGTACATACCCATGATTAAATAAAATTGCACAGACAGGCTTAGAGTAAAAAGCAGTGGTTCTTTTTCCATCTCTCCCTAGTATCAGAGACAACCATGTTAGCTTCTTTTAGCTGTTTCTATCAGAATTAAATTCATATTTCTAAATAATAGTAACAAATACTACATACATACCACTTTCTGTGGACCAGGCCCTACTCTTAAGTTTTTGCATTGAAAAAGGTTTTTGCGTAATTTAATTCGACCACAACTTTTTTTTTCCCAACCACAACTCTTGAAGTAGGATGTACTGTTATCCCCCATTTTACAGATGAGAACATTGAGGCCCAGGAGATAACTTGCTCATGATTTGGTTAGTGATAGAGCTGGGATATGAACCCAGGCAGGCTCCAGAGTCCACACACAAAAGTTACACTCAACTGCTATTTCTTGGTTTATCAGTTTTTAGCCTCTGAATCTAATGTTGACCTACTAATTATCCTGTTATATTTGGTTTATTCATACCTCTTCCATCTTCACAACAGTTCTTTTTATGACCATTTTTAGTTTTGCTCTTTGTTAGCTCTGTAGCCTTAGGAAATATGTAATACCATTATTTCTGTTTTGGTCAACTATAAAGTGGTATCTTTTTAAATAAAGTTTATTTATTTATTGAAGTATAGGTAATTTAAAATAAAGGCAATATCTCTTGATTCCTTCTTAAAAGAATACTGTTAGTCTCCTACCCTTAGTTTTAGCTTTCTTTACTCTTTCCCTAGCTCCTGTCATCTATAGTTTCACTTTCAAGTTGTCAAGGTTGACAGTATTTACCTGCTGTTTTTTAACCATAATTTCTTCCATGTTTTGTTTGTGAATTGATTCTAAACTTTGAAAATCAATATACAATGTTTTTATTTGTTAAACCATGTAAATATTGTTCCCTGCAGAGTCCAGTAAGTTTAAAAGTTACATTTGCTTTCTTATACTGCTTTTGTTTTTCTTGGAGTTTAAAATTGCCTTTCCTTTTTTCCTCTTTTTTTTTTTTTGCTTTTGTTTTCTCATTTTTTATTTAAAATTCTCATCATGTCAGATATTTCACCATTGTGCATATAGAACCAGAATCAGTCCCTCTATAGTCCCCATTCATAGGTCCCTGCTTGACTGCACGGTGGCTGAGACACCTTCCTTTTCTGCCAGGCAGTCCTGCAGATGCTACTGACTGCTTTGAATGTTTCATTTGTATGTTATGTGCTGTATGGTATGTACTCTCCAACTGTTGTGGTATCCGTTTTCCCAGATGGTAGGCCTGTAAAGCTGTGGAGGAGAGAAAAGGCCCTCCGTGTCTTGGGTTACTGCCCTTGTGCTTCCATCGTTCTCAGCAGGAGTTTCTGATGACTGGGGCCTAGAGCTGGCAGTCTGGGGGCTGGTGTCTGCGGAGTCAGGTACTTGGGTTAGCATGAGGATGCTCATCCCCAGGACAGGGCTGGGGGAGAGGATGCCTTCCCTCTCCGTGATCTGCCTCCTGTGCTCAGAGTCCCAGCAAAGAAAACAGACGCTCACCAGTCTTGATTCCCAAGTTGGGTGTCAGCCTCGCACCTGCCCTTTTTCTTTCTGCTCTGCTCAGCCAGGCTGGACTCACGGCAGGGATCCCTGTTGACTGAGGTGCCTCCTGAGGTGGAGCAGGAAGCAGTCATCGAGCCCTGACTACATGCTTGGTATCCACAGCTTCCAGAGACTCACACTAAGTGCTTCCCGGACTTGCAAAATGCCTTTTATTTTCTCTACCGAACATCCTGCTCTAAAGGTTTCCAGAACAGAACACTGAGGACCTTTTTTTTTTTTTTTTGGTAATGTTTATCTATTTATCTATTTGGCGTACCAAGTCTTCATTTGGGCATAATGGATCTTCATCACGGTCTGTGGGCTCTTTAGTTGTGGCATATGGGATCTCATTCTCTGACCAGGGATTAAACCTGGGCCCCCTGCATTGGGAGCTCAGAGTCTTAGCCACTGGACCACCAGGGAAGTCCAACAGTGAAGACTATTTCCTTCTTCCTCATCTAAGCTCTTCAGGCCTGGAGGTTGTCCCTGCCTGCTTTTTGAGGGCTTGCCTTGATGGTCATGAAGGGGAAGGGCATAGTGGGACTTGTGTACCCGTCACTCATTTCGTACTCATCCAGACTGTCCTCACGGTTAGTCGTCTCTTGAGTATCTGCCCAGTCTGAAGGCCCTGCAGCCCCTCCTTCTCTTCCTTCCACTATTAAGCCAGGCATCTCAGCTCCCTGCAGCGCCTTTCTCACTCCCACCTCCAGGCCTTTGATGCTGCACTCGCGCTGCTTTCCTGCCAACAGGAATCCACCCATCCATGTTTCCAGGCTGCGTTCCTTCCTGCAGGCTTTGCATGCTACTCCAGGCCATGCTAGTCCTTCTGTATCTTGATCTCCTGATACATTCTATAGCTGATAGTAATCAGCAGCAGAGTAGCAAACAACGTAGAGTACAGGTCTTGAATCCATATAGACCCCGGTTTGAATTCTGTGCATTTCAGGACTCCTACAGAGTGGAGTCTATCACTCTACGGAGTGATAGAAAGCCAGTGTGAACTGCAGCACCCTTAGCAAAAGGGAATGTCTTGGCTCTTGTGGCCAAACTGTTGCCTTGGGGATGCCTGGAACTGGGAATGTGAACCCTCTCGGGCCTTTTTCTCCTCTTTTTCCCTGCTCTTCTCTGCAGGGCCGCTTCATTCTCATCTGACTGTCCCTTGAGGCTGGTACTTTGGCCACAGGCAGCGCCGGGCTCTCGGGCTGTCATCTTTAGCACCGCAGCACAGAAAGGAGGGTGGTCTTTTCATCTGTAGTTAGAAAAGTCCCACTGGGCCATCCTGGGTTTTTGGCCTTCCTCTGTCTCAGGGAACATCATCTTTCACCAGAAGGAGGAGGGAATGGGAAATAGTCTGACAGAAGGAATAGTTGATGCAGCTTCTTATTAGGGCAGGCAACCTTGGTTAAACCTCAGTTTTCCCATTTGTAAAATGGGAGGGTCAGAGTCTCCTGGTATTGCTGTGGGGCTTCTAGCATGGCACACAGTAAGTGGGCACTGAGCAGAGGGGGTGGACAGGAAGACTCAGCTGACCTGGAAAACCCACTCCACCCATCCATTCTGCCACCAGAGGATAATGAGATCCCCAACAGCTTGCCTTGCTGGGTCTGAGTTGCTCTAGCAACCCAGTGCGGCCCATTCTTGGAATTGGCTGAAAAGGATCCCAGAAAATTACCGAAGCAATAGCAGTGCTGATAGAGGGAAACCTTCATGGCGCCTCTAAGCTGATGTTTGATTAGCCGCTGAGATGAACGGGTAGGTGCATGCTAAGTCACTTCAGTCATGTCTCACTCTTTGCCACCTCATGGGCTGTATGAGCAGGCTGCTCTGTCCATGGGCTTCTCCAGAATACTGGAATGGGTTGCCATTTCCTTCTGCAGGGGATCTTCCTCACCGAGGGATCAAACTCACGTCTCGTCTTGGGAGGCAGATTCTTTACCACTGAGCCACCAGGGAAACCTATGACTATAAAACTAGAGGTTAACAGCAGAAGCTCTGAAACGTAATCATTTGAGGCAACCCGCTCCCGTATTCTTGCCTGGAGAATCCCCATGGACAGAGGAGCCTGGCAGGCACAGAGTCAGACACAGCTGACTACGCACAGCACAACAGCACTTAACGTCTTGGGCTCAGTTTTTTCACTTGTAAAATGAAGGTAATAGTGTAACCTCAGAGGGTTTCTGTGAGGATTAAGAGACTTACATGGGATGGTACGTGTAAACAGCTGGAGGAGTGCCTGGAGTGTGGAAAGTGTTCAGTAAAGCCTAGCTGTCATCGTCCGTCGCCATGTTTCATGCCTTTCAACCACGTTTGCATCCTCGCCCCATCCGATCTCCCCGTCACCTGTAGACTTACAGGTGAGAGCCCAACGTGATTGTATCTGTTGAGTATTTTCCTTCTTGAATCCTAGAGAAGCAACTGTCAGGGCAGACGGAGTCCATCTCCGGATCCCTTCCCCCAGGCCCCAGTACTTCGAGCAAAACCTTTCCCTAGAACTTAATCATGTGTGTTTCCTCCCGCCCACAAAGTCCTGTGGCTCGTCCTGCCTGGTGGGGAATCTTCCCATGGAGGAGAGGAGGGCTGACTGCTTTCGTTTACTTCTTTCCCAGGCACAGCTCCGTCAAGGCTGACGAGGCTGCTGGCACGGCTCCCTTCCACCTTGACCTCTGGTTCTACTTCACTCTGCAGAACTGGGTTCTGGACTTTGGCCGCCCCATAGCCATGGTGAGTGTGAAGCTGTGGATGGAACCCCCGACCGGCAGTGTGATCTGAATGAGCAGAGTAACCTCAGACAAGTCCTTGCCACTACTGGTACACTGTGAGAATGCGGTCCCTTAGTTCTGTGGCTGTAACCAGTGTGGCAGCTGCCAGAGAGTGGGGGATCTGAACAGTCATACTGTGCCCCCCACCACCTGCCCCAATATCTCACGTTCAGGTTTAACCAAGCACCAATTCAGGCAGTGGAGTGTGGGAAAGGATCCCACCAGCCTTGCCCACAGCCTTGGGATAGAATTGTGTTTGCTGGAGGTGAAGAGCATGGGCTGCATGTCATATATGCCTTGAGCCTTAGGTAATTTTTAGTGTCATCTGGTGAAACCGTCCCCTTCTCTCCAAGGCTACTCCATGCCTCAGTGTACAGTGGTGGCCTCTGTGGAGATTAACACTGGAAGAGCACCAAAGCCCCTCACTTGATGAGCAGCTAGACAGCTAGATAGATAGACAGATAGGTAACAGAAGGTGGAAAAAAATTGAGTGAGGTTCCACCATGTACTGAGGTGTTAATTTTTGCATCTGAGTGGTAAAAACAACAATATCCAGTGCTGAAGCTGACACCTTGTTCATCTAGTGATATTGCAAAGTAGCAAAGTCCTTTGGGAAAGCAGATGGTCAAGGTGATAACTGGTACTTAGACAGTGCCTAGCAAGATATATTCTTGTACTAAATGAATAACAATAATTACAGTAAGCTAGAAGTAGCAGTTAAGATCTTTATGTGTGTAAACTTCTTTAGTTCTCCCATCAGTGCTATTGTTAATCTGTTTTGTAGATGAGAAGACTTTGGACAGAGAGGGTAAATAACTGGCTCGGGGTCACCCAATCAGCAAGTGGAGGAGCCAGCATCTGCCACCCCCACCCAGGCACTCTGGCCCCAGAGCCCACCCCCCACTTCCATCATGATTATATTCAGAACCGTAATATGTTCATCTCACCTGGCTCAGTACGACCCTTTCCTAGAATCTGCCCTGAAGATGTAATCACAGGCAAGAGCCTGTGCCAAAGGTGTTCACTGCAGTGTTGCTTACAATAACCAAAACCCGGAAGGACCTGAGTGTCCAGCAGTAGGGACTGGGTAAATCAGCTTTGCTGTATGCAGGATAGAGGATGCTGTCTGGGCAGTGAACAGGAATTGTGGGTACTATAGAGCATCCTGGAATGTTTAAGGAGAAAACAGATGCCTGGGTGGCATGCATATGAGCTGCCTGCCAGTCAGTAACGGCCCAAACAATCTTATATACATGGGATCCAAGACTTCAAGGGGATGAAGGGAAGCTTCTGGCAGTGGTTTTGGGGAGGAGGTATGGTGGATGTTGAGTCTCCTTTCTTCAGGCTTTTGGTAAGGTTTACAAGTTGTTTTTTTAAATGTAGGCGAAAGAAAAGGGACTGACCCAGGAGTCAGGGCACCCAGTCAGGTTTGTAGGTGATTTGGGGCAAGTCAGTGTCATCTGGGCTTTGGTTCTCTCATCTGTAAGAAGACTGGTTGCACCAGCTGACCTGAGCCCCCTTGCAGCACAAAGGTTCCAGGGGACAAAGGAGCTGCTCATCAAACTGGTGTTCCAGGGGGAGGGAGATGAGGCCAAGGTGGCTGTGGCTCTCCTCACTCACTAGGACTCAGCCTCATCTGGCCTAACAGGGCTCCCCGGTGGGGCAAGTCACCTCCCGCCATCCTGCTTAGAGTTGCTGTGGCCACTGTAACCCTAAGTGGCTCAGGAGGAGCATATATCTGAAAAGGTCTAGTGTATACATGATGGTCTCAGATTTTTAATACCTACAAAATAAAACCTTTTACAAGTTGTAAAAGTAGTATGTCATGGTTATATAGCAAGTGAGTTCATACTCAGTAATATAAAGAAGTATGAGACTCCCTTTGCCGTCCCACTTCTGACTGGGGCGCATCCTTCCACTCCTTTCTCTACTTATGCAACACGTATGTACACATCCTTTTTTTTCCCCTCTAACCAAAATGAGATTTTACTTAGTCTGCAACTTGCTTGTTTTACTGTAGACTGTTTCATGGATAGCTGTCCATGTCAGCACATATGAGGTGTCATCTCTGTTCGTGGTTTGCTTAACCTTCTGTAATAAAGATGTGCTGTAGTGTATTCAAGTAGTCCTGTTTGGTTGAAGAGTTGGCCTATTCCTGATTCTTTGCTATCACCGAGTGTTTCGGCCAGCTATATATCTCGCTGTAGATAAAGCTATACAGATGCCCACACAGCAAGTAAGAATGAGATTCCTGTCTCCTGGGAGATTTATTTCTGCAGGTTGGTTTTATCCAGCACAGCATTTTTTAATTAAAAGAGATAAACATTTAAAGTTTTGATTGAAATTTATGATCGTTAGAGGTGTTCTCCATCAGTAGATTCTAGAGGTACAGTTTGGCAGGGCAGGGATTGGAAGTGTGATCTTATATAGGTGTCACACTAACCCCAACAAGGCTGGGACTCACTGGGGTAGACCAGTAGGAAGAACAAGGGAAGTCCAGACAGGAATGGCCCTGGCCTGTCTCAGGGAAGGTAGGAAAGAAAGAACTGAAGCTGCATTTAGAACTCACTTATTTTCTCCTTTGTTTCAGAAGGTATAGTTCCAACCTGATTTGGAAGTGGTCCTCTGCTCAGTGGACAGAGTGTTTTTCACACCTAGGTGGTCAGGATTTCTTGTCATCATTCTAAGGAGCCAGATCACTAAGGGTCCATGTAGACCATCTGGGCCACATTTCATGTTACAGATGGGGAAACTGAGGCAGGAAGAAGGGAAGAACTTGCCCTGGGGTCACCCAGAAAGTTTTTGGCATGCTTGAGTCCCAGAGGATCTTCCAACTCCCAGGCTGGTGGGTACCAAGGGACCTTTATTTAGTATCCACAGGAAGAGGGACACAGGATCAGACTCTGGGTTTGCACCTGCTATGTGACTGGGGACATGTCTGCCTTCTCTGGGACTCAGTTTGTCTGGAAACAGCTTCACCCCAGTGCTGCCAGGATTCCAGGAGATCACAGAAAGAGCACAGTGTGTGCAGAGGCCGTTCTGAGGGCTGCGTGGGTCAGGCCTTGTAAACTGCGTTCTCCACTTGCTCCCCAGCTGGTGTTCCCTCTCGAGTGGTTTCCGCTCAACAAGCCCAGCGTGGGGGACTACTTCCACATGGCCTACAACATCATCACGCCCTTCCTCCTGCTCAAGGTACTATCCCAGGCCACCTCCTCTCCCTCCCTGCCCTCGTTCCTTTCTCTGCCCTGCCGCCCAGCCCTGGGAGTGCCCTGAGTCAGGCTGTCCCCTGCCTGACTCTGGGGGCTGAAGGCTGTGACGGAGGGGACCTGTCAAGGGCCTGAGGGCCCCAGGGGAGGCAGGGCTGCCTCTGCCTGGGAGGGATGAAGTAGGCTTCCCCAGGGAGGGGCATGTGATTTGGGCCTCCACCTCATGTGCCTGAGGGTGAACTGGGAGAGACCTTCAGGCGGGACTATCTGAAAACAAGGCCGGGCTTGAGGAGCCTTGGGGAGGCTGAGGCGGGAGTGGCTGGGGTGCTTAGAGGTCAGGGACCAGTTGGGCAGGCAGGTGGGGGCCAGAGGCAGGAAGGGCAGCAATGGAGGGTGAACTCTCTCCTCCGGACTGAGAGCCCTGACTTTGAGACACCACTGGAACACAGAGATGTCTCCTAGAGAGCTCTCTGCTCTGCTGGCTTTGCATTTTGCCAAGTAAAGGCTCTTAAAACTACTGCCATTTACTATCCCCATCCTTTTGTTTTTAGAGAGACATTTCCGAACTTCCTTGGTAGTAAAGTGTCTGCCTACAATGCAGGAGACCTGGGTTCAATCCCTGGGTCAGGAAGATCTCCTGGAGAAGGAAATGGCAACCCACTCCAGTACTCTTGCCTGGAAGATCCCATGGATGGAAGAGCCTGGTAGGCTACAGTCCATGGGGTCGTAAAGAGTTGGACACGGCTGAGTGACTTCATTTTCTTCCTTCCAAAATAGGGAAGGTGTAATCTCTGAATTCGAAGGGGTCTTTAGTTAAATAACTTAGTTTCAGAAACACCTGCCCCACATTTTTGTTTGCGTGGCTCAGTTGCTCAGAAATGGGAGCAGCCCAGCCTCAACAGTCCAGCCCAGTCACCTGGAAGCAGAACTAGGGGTGGTGGGAGGGCAGGGCCTGGCTTGCCTCTGTGGAAGGCCTGGCTGTCATCTCCAGCACGGTATATGGGTGTGTTTGACCTTGGGCAATGAGCTGGCCCCCTGGAGTGTTTCCTCTTGGGCCAAAGAGGGTGCTCTTCCCCAGCACCTGCTGGGTTCACAGGATCATGTGAGATGATGGAGGCTGGACTGACTCCCCTAAAGGGAGCCCCGGCTGGAGGCATCCGTCCCACTCCGGGTGTGAGGGGGCGAGCAGAGGGTGTCTCCGTGGTGATGGCGCCGGGGGTCATGCTGCGGGGCCTCCGTCTGACCTCAGCTCATCGAGCGCTGCCCCCGCACCTTGCCACGCTCCCTGATCTACGTCAGCGTCATCACCTTCATCATGGGCGCCAGCATCCACCTGGTGGGCGACTCAGTGAACCACCGCCTGATCTTCAGCGGCTACCAGAACCATCTGTCGG
>SJXQ01010445.1:149877-174080 GCA_006408695.1 Aepyceros melampus
CACACACCTCCCCACCCCAAGCCAGGAGGCCCCACCCAGGTCCCCTCCTCCCCAGAGGAGGCACTGGGCCAGTGGAGGGAGGCCTGGGCAGGCGGGGGAGGGTCCCCGGGGCGGCGCGGCCGACACCCTTCCTGAAGCCCCACCCTCTCTGCCCCCGCCTGGCGTCTGCTGCCCCCAGATCGACTCCTTTGAGCTGCTCTACTACTACGATGAGTACCTGGGCCACTCCATGTGGTGAGTGATGGGGACCATGGCCCCGGCCAGCTCTGCCGCTGGCCGTGCTGACGCTGAACAAGGGGCCCTGGGGTCTCGAAGTGTCCAGCCCAGCTGCTGGCGTGCTCTTCCCCAGCGGGGGGCGCTGTCGCTCCTCTGGCTCCCGCCTCGCCGCCTTCCGTGCCCACCGGCCCGCAGTGTCCGCGGCGGCCACTAGAGGGCAGCGAGCGCCTGTCCTCCCAGGGCCGGGGCTGCAGCGCTGGTAAACAACTCCCCCCACCCTGGGGATGAGGATGGGGACCCAGAGGCAGGGAGGGAGCTGAGGAGGGCCGGCTGAACCAGGCTGGGGGCGAGGCGGGAGGAGGGGTGCTCTTAGTGCCGCCTCCTCCTCCGAACTCCCCTTGGAGCTCCTTCCTCCCACCCCTTCACCCCACAGTGGAGGAAACCTCACAAATGTGGGCTCAGCCACAGGAGATGCGGGCCGAGCTGGGGGCAGGCGTCTGTTCCAGAGCCCACTTTATCCCAGGATGAGCTGGGGCCGGTGGGAGGGGCTTTGCCCATGGGCTGACAGCTAGTGCCAGAGCCACCCCTGGACGTGGGTGGCCCCACTCCCGAGTGAGGTGGGCTCACGCGTGTCACACGGGCCCTACATTCTATTTCTGGGTTCTCTTTTGGGGCCTAGAAAGTCAGGGTGTCCTTGCACAGGCAGGCCTCTTGCCAGTTCTCCCTGGCCTGTGCCAGGAGACCCTTCCCATGGAAGGCTGGGGAAGGGAGGAGGAGAGATGAACAGGGGCCTGGAGAAATGAAAGGCAGGAAGCGGAGGGTGTGGGGAAGGAGATGAGTGGGGCTGGGAGCTGGCACAGGCGTGTGGGGAGCAGCGTGTGTGTGGAGAGGAGAGAGGGTGGTACTTGGGTGAGCTGTGCGTGGAAGGGGGTGAGGCTGGGGGCTGAGTGTGAGTGAAGGAGCTTCACAGAGCTCCTGGGAGGCCCCCAGCAGGTGCTGTTCCTCCCCTCACCCCTTTTTTTCCCCCAGACTGGGACCTCGGGCCTCTCCCTCCTCAACCCTGCCGGGTGCACCCTTTCCCAGGGCAGCGAGGGGCTGGGGGCTGCTGGTCTTGGGGTGAGTGCGTGGGGCAGAGAGAGTGAGAGAGACATGCACACACGGGGAGTGAGTGAGGTGGCTGGGACAGTGTGGGAGGAGGTCGCCCCCAGCCCCCTGCCCATGGCTCGGATCTGCAGGCCTCATCTTCCTCCCTAGACCCCCTGCCCGGGAGAGGCTGGGAGTGCCCTCACCCAAACGAAGTGAGACCGCACAGGCTGGTGCAGGCAGCCAGTCCTAGGACGGTCGGGGTGGGCTGGCCGGGCCGGGCGGCCGAGCAGCTGAGCACCGGCTTCCCTGTTGCAGGTACATCCCCTTCTTCCTCATCCTCTTCATGTACTTCAGCGGCTGCTTTACTCCCACCAAAGCTGAGAGCTCAATGCCAGGGGCAGCCCTGCTCCTGGTGGTGCCCAGCGGCCTCTACTACTGGTGAGTGGCTGACAGACCTGGAGTGGCAGGGAGGGGGCCCCTTAGTGATCCGGTCAGTGAGAATGTGCTTCCGACCACAGAGCTGCTGTCTGAGCGCTGTGAGACTCCCTGTTGGGGTCCCTGCTCCCTCCTCTTCAGTGGGGACTGGGACCGTGCCTCCTGGGGGCCGCTCCGTGACCAGGAAGGCAGGCCTGAGTGTGGCCTCTCTACACTCAGAGTGTAACCTCAGGGCCCACAGAATCCACATCGAAGCATAATTTCTGTGTGTGCTTAGTTGCTCAGTCGTTCCAACTGTTTGTGCGCCGTGGACTGCAGCCACCAGGCTCCTCTGTCCATAGGATTCTCCCAGGCGGGAATACTCGGTTGGGTTGCCATTTCCTTCTCCAGGGGATTTTCCCAACCTGGGGATCGAACCTGCAGCTCTTGTGTATTCTGCGTTGCAGGCAGATTCTTCACCTGCTGAGCCATCGGGAAACCCCTAGGGAGGGCTGTAGAGCAGAAGTCTATAGAGCCTGGCAGGGTGGGAGGGGCGGGGGCTGAATGTCCCCCTCTGTGAAATGAGGGTGATAGCAGGCTGTCCCCCTTTTGGGGCATGGTGAGAGAACCCAGAGGGAGAGAGAGGGGCTTGTAAACCATGAAGCATCATGGAGACGACAAGGATACTTATGGGGGAATTCCGTGGCTTCGGGGCTTCCCACCTGGTTTCCTCTTCCTATTCCAGAGGACCAGGCCTCAGCCAGGCTCTTCCCTCTCCTCTGTTACTTCTGCTCTGGAGGCAGGCTCCCCAGGGATTGTGGGTGTCTTAGAAAGGGTGGGTGTCCTAGCCCTTCTCTGAGGGGAAGCCTCCAGCCAAATGAAAAAGGCCTCCTCTCCTGGGGCCTTCTCCCCCACCTCCAGGGGCTGCCCCTGGCCAGCAGTGGGGGTTCATGAAGGTGGATCCATATGCCCACTGAGGACAGGATTAGAAGGAATGGGTGACAACCACAGCTGGAGGGAAAGAGGTGAGAAGTGAGAAGAAGTTCAGCCCACTCTTCCCATGGTGTGTCAGTGCAGTGATAGCTACAGGGGGCCATTCGCTGAACCCTGTGCCTTTACAAGCGCAGAGTTCTCATCAGGAACCTCGAGAGCTGGGGCCATTTATGCCGCCTTTATAAGTAAGAAAACGAAGGCTCTAAGATGTCCTGTAAATTCCCAAGGTGACCCAGCCACTCAGTTGCAGAGCTATGCAGTTGCTTGAGTGGGACGGGTCAGCATGGAGGCAGGGCAGTGGATGAGATAACCTCTGTGAAGCCCTCCAGCAAGTGTTGCTGCATTCCTGGCCTTATGCAGGTACTGCCCTGAGAGCTGGAGGGAACCCTGGGGAATGAGACTGTCCCAGCCTTCAAGGAGACAGTCATGACAACCCCATACACTGAAACGGCGTCCCCAAACTCAGATGCCTTTCAGAACTAAACTGGTGATAGAAATGCATCAAGTAAGCATCAAGTGAGGCAGTAGGGAGTGGTGAGGACTGTGGCAAGCTGTGGGACCATGCTGTCTCTGAGCAGCTGCTTTCTTCTTGTCAGTTATTGTCAGGTGGGAATACAAACCTAACGTTAGCAGGGAAATCAGAACTCCACGTGGGCAGGTAATCTGTTATTTAAATATTGGCAACAAACTCGACTTTTTGAAAAACAGTAATTCTAGAAGCCAGATCCGAATGCTGTGTACTGGCCATGGCTCAGAGCGGAGCCCCTCACTTGACGCGCTCTTCTGACCGGCTGGGAGGGCAGCCTGGGGGCAGGAGGGGCTGTTGGGGGCCCCCACCCCTCACTGCCCGCCCGCCTCCTCAGGTACCTGGTCACCGAGGGCCAGATCTTCATCCTCTTCATCTTCACCTCCTTTGCCATGCTGGCCCTCGTCCTGCACCAGAAGCGGAAGCGCCTCTTCCTCGACAGCAACGGCCTCTTCCTCTTCTACTCCTTCGCCCTCACCCTCCTGCTCGTGGCTCTCTGGGTCGCCTGGCTGTGGAATGACCCCGTCCTCAGGAAGAAGTACCCAGGCGTCATCTATGTCCCCGAGCCCTGGGCCTTCTACACCCTCCACGTCAGCAGCCAACACTGAGTCCTGGGCACAGGCCCCTGGTGCTCTGTGGGTGGGAGATGGATGGTTGAGAGTGAGTGTGTGGAGCGTGTGCGTGTGTGCACCCACTGGGGATGGACGGCCGAAGGTGTCTGAGTGTGTGGAGCGTGTGCGTGTGTGCACCCACTGGGGATGGACGGCTGAAGGTGTCTGAGTGTGTGGAGTGTGTGTGTGTGCGCACTCACTGGGGATGGACAGCCGAAGTGTCTGAGTGTGCGGAGTGTGTGTGTGTGTGCACCCATGGGGATGGATGGCCGAAGGTGTCTGAGTGTGCGGAGTGTGTGTGTGTGTGTGTGCACCCATGGGGATGGATGGCCGAAGGTGTCTGAGTGTGCGGAGTGTGTGTGTGTGTGTGTGCACTCACTGGGGATGGACGGCTGAAGGTATCTGAGTGTGCGGAGTGTGTGCATGTGTGCACCCACTGGGGATGGACGGCCAAAGGTGTCTGAGTGTGTGGAGTGTGTACATGTGTGCACCCACTGGGGATGGATGGCCAAAGGTGTCTGAGTGTGTGGAGTGTGTGCGTGTGTGCACCCACTGGGGATGGACGGCCGAAGGTGTCTGAGGGTGTGGAGTCGGAGTGTGTGTGTGTGTGTGCACTCACTGGGGATGGACGGCCGAAGGTGTCTGAGTGTGTGGAGCGTGTGTGTGTGTGCACCCACTGGGGATGGACGGCCAAAGGTGTCTGAGTGTGCGGAGTGTGTGTGTATGTGCACCCATGGGGATGGATGGCCGAAGGTGTCTGAGTGTGTGGAGTGTGTGCGTGTGTGCACCCACTGGGGATGGATGGCCGAAGGTGTCTGAGTGTGCGGAGTGTGTGTGTGTGCACTCACTGGGGATGGATGGCTGAAGGTGTCTGAGTGTGCGGAGCGTGTGCGTGTGCACACCCACTGGGGATGGACAGCCGAAGGTGTCTTGAGTGTGTGCGTGTGCGCACCCACATGTGTGTAGCCCACAGCTGAGAGTGTGAGTGAGAGTATGCCTGGTGCCTGTGGATGGGGGGGTGTCGGGGGTGTGTGTGTGTGCGCGCGCACGTGCATGCACACCTAGAGAGCATCACTGTGAAACTGAATTGTTTTGGTTAAGTTTCCATTCGGTTTAGCTTGTTTTCGTGGTGGGATATAGTCTGAGGCAGTGTGTCCAGACCATTGGGGATGGATGGCCGAAGGTGTCTGAGTGTGTGGAGTGTGTGCGTGTGTGCACCCACTGGGGATGGATGGCCGAAGGTGTCTGAGTGTGCGGAGTGTGTGTGTGTGCACTCACTGGGGATGGATGGCTGAAGGTGTCTGAGTGTGCGGAGCGTGTGCGTGTGCACACCCACTGGGGATGGACAGCCGAAGGTGTCTTGAGTGTGTGCGTGTGCGCACCCACATGTGTGTAGCCCACAGCTGAGAGTGTGAGTGAGAGTATGCCTGGTGCCTGTGGATGGGGGGGTGTCGGGGGTGTGTGTGTGTGCGCGCGCACGTGCATGCACACCTAGAGAGCATCACTGTGAAACTGAATTGTTTTGGTTAAGTTTCCATTCGGTTTAGCTTGTTTTCGTGGTGGGATATAGTCTGAGGCAGTGTGTCCAGACCAAGAGCTGGGCCCGGCCTTCCCGTGCGCGCTGGAGTCGGGCCTTCTCACTCTCACTGCTCGGGGCTGTCTCTTCCTCTTGGGTGTCCCCTGGCAGCCGTAGGGGAGAGGCCTGGGTGGGGCAGAGGTTGGGAGGACACAGCCTGTTGTCTGCCACCTGGCTCACCGCTCAGCCCGCCTGGCCCTGAGGCCAGGTCGCAGGGGCTCCGTGCACTTGCCGTGTGCTCGTGTGCAGCGTAGCCCCTTCCCTGGGCCACGTGTGCAGCAGACGGGCCGACGGGTCCCACGTTGGCTGTGGGCTGGTTGCTGTCTCCTCTCAGGGCATCCTTGGGAGGGGTGAATGGTTCCTCCTTGTCCCTGCCTTCTTCAACCTGGGAGGGGTACGTGCACCCCAGATCCTCACCCCACTGCGGGCTGCGTGGGGTGGGGAGCCAGAGCCCGCCCTCCCCCAACTGCCGGCCTGATATTGGGGTCTGGCAGAGGTCGTTCCCGGCCACCTTCCTCTCCCGGGAACTCGGTCTCTGTCCCGCCTTCAGGATCGTAGCACCTGCTTCGTTCACCTGCCCAAGGTTTCTGAGCGGCCGCCAAAGGCAGAGTTCTCAGGTACTTGCACTCACTAGAGGCAGAATCATGGGGCTCTTGCCAGCGTGTCTCAGCCTGAATCCACGCCTGCCTCCAGCAGCCCTGCTCTCAGGAAAGGGGCCTTGTTCTGGGAAGACACCCCCCCACCCCAGCACCGGGGCCAGGCACGCAGCCTCACTTCCCGGCATTGCTGGCCTGCATGCGTGCGAGGGGCTCAGGGGGGCCTGCCTCGCCTTCCCTGCCCTCCCCTCCTCTCCTGTGCTCCCAGGGACTCTGCCTCAAACCCTCCTTTCATGTAGGGTCCCTCAGCCCCAGTCAGTCCCTGTCAGCTGGCAGCATCAGGGGTGAGCAGTGTGAATAAAGGCAGTGTGGAGACAAGCCCCACTGGCTGCTGCTGCTTCCTTGGCATGTGAATTTGGGAGGCAGGAGGAGGAGGGTCCCTGGAGCAGGGGAGTGGCCGGTCTAGGGCCTGGCAGGAGCCCTGGGCTGACCCAAGGTCCTGCTCGGCCCTGTCTGGCTGAAAGCAGGTGCTGCCACTGCCCCCTGGCCATCTGTGCCACTCAGTAGGATCCTGAGTTTGGGGGTCACCAGCAAGAAGGGCTTCCTCTAGGTCCCAGCTGTCTTTGGAGGAGGCTGAGGGTTTCAGGGCAGGGGCCGGCAGAGGGCGTCTGCAGATGGAGCCCCCAAGCTGTGCTGCTAACGCCTTCTAGAAACTGAAGGAGAGAGGGTGTCCTTTGGGCGGAGGTGGGGCAGGTTTTTGGGGGGCTGGCACTTAGCCTTGGGCAAGTCGCATGACCCCTGGAGGCCTCAGCCTTGATCTTTGAGGGTCTCTGCCTCATCACCTGCCATGGGTGGAGTTCCTCACGCTGGCCCCCGGCCCATGGTAACCACCCAACCACCAGAGGCTTTATGGTCTCCCGTTCCTAGAACCCACAAGACATCTGCACTGGACAGGAGATGCACAATCATAGGCTGTACTGTGATGAGAAAAACAGCTTTTAAGGGAAGCAGCTTTGTTCTTCAGAGTTGCTGCTGAGACATTTTACAGTGTGGTAACCCTCCTCACTGAACAAAAAACTGTACAAAAAAGATCTTCATGACCAAGATAACCATGATGGTGTGATCACTCACCTAGAGCCAGACATCCTGGAATGTGAAGTCAAGTGGACCTTAGGAAGCATCACGATGAACAAAGCCAGTGGAGCTATTTCAAATCCTGAAAGATGATGCTGTGAAAGTGCTGCACTCAATATGCCAGCAAATTTGGAAAACTCAGCAGTGGCCACAGGACTGGCAAAGGTCAGTTTTCATTCCAATCCCAAAGAAAGGCAATGCCTAAGAATGCTCAAACTACCACACAATTGCACTCATCTCACACGCTATTAAAGTAATGCTCAAAATTCTCTAAGCCAGGCTTCAGCAATACATGAACCGTGAACTTCCAGATGTTCAAGCCGGTTTTAGAAAAGGCAGAGGAACCAGAGATCAAATTGCCAATATCCGCTGGATTATGGAAAAAGCAAGAGAGTTCCAGAAAAACATCTATTTCTGCTTTATTGACTATGCCAAAGCCTTTGACTGTGTGGATCACAATACACTGTGGAAAATTCTGAAAGAGATGGGAATAGCAGACCACGTGACCTGCCTCTTGAGAAACCTATATGCAGGTCAGGAAGCAACAGTTAGAATTGGACATGGAACAACAGACTGGTTCCAAATAGGGAAAGGAGTACGTCAAGGCTGTATATTGTCACCCAGCTTATTTAACTTCTATGCAGAGTACATCATGAGAAACGCTGGGCTGGAAGAAACACAAGCTGGAATCAAGATTGAGGGAGAAATATCAATAACCTCATATGCAGATGACAGCACCCTTATGGCAGAAAGTGAAGAAGAACTAAAAAGCCTCTTGATGAAAGTGAAAGAGGAGAGTGAAAAAGTTGACTTAAAGCTCAATATTCAGAAAATGAAAATCATGGCATCTGGTCCCATCACTTCATGGGAAATAGATGGGGAAACAGTGGAAACAGTATCAGACTTTATTTTGGGGGGCTCCCAAATCACTGCAGATGGTGATTGCAGCCATGAAATTAAAAGACACTTACTCCTTGGAAGAAAAGCTATGACCAACCTAGATAGCATATTCAAAAGCAGAGACATTACATTGCCTACAAAGGTCCGTCTAGTCAAGGCTATGGTTTTTCCAGTGGTCATGTATGGATGTGAGAGTTGGACTATGAGGAAAGCTGAGCACCGAAGAATTGATGCTTTTGAACTGTGGTGTTGGAGAAGACTCTTGAGAGTCTCTTGGACTGCAAGGAGATCCAACCAGTCCATTCTAAAGGAGATCAGCCCTGGATGTTCTTTGGAAGGAATGATGCTAAAGCTGAAACTCCAGTACTTTGGCCACCTCATGGGAAGAGTTGACTCATCGGAAAAGACCCTGATGTTGGGAGGGACTGGGGGCAGAGGAAAAGGGGACGACAGAGGATGAGATGGCTGGATGGCATCACCGACTTGATGGACATGAGTTTGAGTGAACTCCGGGAGATGGTGATGGACAGGGAGGCCTGGCATGCTGTGATTCATGGGGCAGCAAAGAGTCGGACACGACTGAGCGACTGAACTGAACCAACCGAACTGAACCCTCCTCACATCCAGAGTGTAGACGTGAAGACTGGAGTTTAGGATACCTGCCGCAAGTTCCTGCTTTGCTTTTCCCAGGCACCTTTTACAACCATGAGAAGTTAGTGACATCCGCCTCCACCGCCTTGGGAGTGACAGATGCCTGCTGTCCTGCTCAGTAGCTCCTGCTCAGGACCTGGGATGAGGACGGTCCTTCTGGCTCGTTGGGCCCCTGGCTTCTGGGATCTGAAATAATGAATTTTGTGATTTCACCTTCTTGGTGGGGATGTATAGAAACTTATTTAGTTGCTAAGTTGTGTCCTACTTTGCGGCCCCATGGACTGTAGCCTGTCAGGCTCTTCTGTCCATGGGGTTTTCCAGGCAAGAATACTGGAGTGGGTAGCGATTTCCTTCTCCAAGGGACCCTCCAGGTGATCTTCCTGACCCAGCGATTGAACCCACATCTCTTGAGTCTCCTGCATTGGCAAGGAAGCCCAACTGCCTTCAATCAAAAGGACCCCATGGGTTTCACTTCCCGAGTGGGAGCTGGATGCTGAAGGTGCTGCCTGCTGCCCCCCATCACTCAGCAGGTCACAATCTGCACAGTCTTAATTCAGTAAGCCAGTTCCAGCCTTGGCCTCTCAAAGCACAAGGGCCCCCACCTCCCCAGTAACCTCGATTCTTCCCTACGTTGATTCCGTGTTTCCTCCAAACCCTGTCCCAGGCCCGTTCATACAAGGACTTAATGGATATCACCTAAGTGGGCACACATCTGATTGTGGGGTCTGAGGCTTACACAGTTTTGAGTGTGCTTGATAAGAAAACTTTAAAAAAAGTGAATAAAATTAGATATGAAAGAATATTTAGAATGGAAAAGATATCAGCAAATTATTGGAGCCTTGGAGATTCCTATCCCTCTTGACTGAGATCTCTTTGGGAAGTTTCCTGAAAATGTGTCCCAAGAAATACAGGAGAGGCTTGGCCTTGAGAGGCTTGGGCACACTGATAGGTGGGTCTGGGGTGATCGCGCTGGTGGACAGCAGTGACTGGCCTGTATCCGACAGCATCTGGATAAATCCTGTGGAAACCACGAGAGGGCTTGCTGATGGCCGCACGCCCCCTATGGGGAAAGTGCTGCAATAGCAACCAAGGAAACCAGTTCATGGGCCTTGAGAATCAGGAGCTGGCCTGTAAAAGATGACACAGACACTGGCATTTCCACCAGCCCTGCAGCCCTCCTCCCCTGCTGCCGGCTAAGCAGGAGGACGGATGGACTACTTACTTAGCCAGGAAGTGAGACAGGAAATCTGCTCTCTGACATGTGAACTAGGAGGCTAACTTGAGCCTTCCACATTATAACTGAATATGCCAGGAGCAATCGACCCAGAGACTACGCCATGGTAACCCCAGAGCAACTAGTCAGCACCATCCAAGTCCAGCTGTTTTTGTCCTGACCACAGGATCTACTCCCAGGGGAACACAGTATACCACGGCCTGGGACTGGCGGGTACGTTTCTGGTGGTGTAGATTTGCCACTTCTTGGGGAATAGGATTAGAAAGGGTCTTACAGACTTCACCTGTCCTCCACTCAGCCCTGAGACCACTACTGAGGTCACTAATCCAGGCCTCCACTGGAGAAAGTCACCATTCTATGACCCCTACGATCTGTTAGACACCCCCCGCTCCAGGTTTCGGCGCCAGCTGTGGGGACTGCAGGCTGGGATGCTGACCACAGGCTGGGGTGGTGTGACCTCAGAATGCTGTCACTGCCTGTGTGTTTTTCACGGCCATGATCTCCCCTGTACTGTGCCTGTTAAGCATCTTACATTTCTTCCCTAGCCTGAGCAGAGGGAATCTGCTTGGGGACCAGGTGACAGTGGTGGCCTCACTGTTTTATTTATTTGTTTAAGGCTGCGCTGTCTTCGTTGCTGTGCGCGGGTTTTCTCTGGTTGTGGAGAGTGGGGGTGACTCCAGCGCAGAGCACGGGCTTCCCACTGCAGTGGCTTCTCTTGTTGTGCAGCACAGGCTCCAGGCACACGGGCGGCCTAATTAGTTGTGACTCCCAGGCTCTGGAATGTGCAGGCTTTGGTAGTTACGGTGCAGGGCTTAGTTGCTCCGAGACATGTGGACTCTTCTTGGACCAGGGACCAAACTCGTGTCCCCTGCATTGGCAGGGGGACTCCCCACCATTGAGCCACCAGGGAAGTCCTGGCCTCACCACTGGTGAGTCTGGCTGCAGGGCCTCCCTCCTCTGGACTTCCATGAAAAATTCACCAAAGTTGGCTCACGTCTCAGGGAATTACTATCTTTAGCATTCTTTGTGTCTTACTCTTGATTGTGTGTGCTCTCAGTTGTGTCCGACTCTTTGCGACCCCCTGGACTGCGGCCCGCCAGGCTCCTCTGTCCATGAGATTTCCCAGGCAAGAATACTAGAGTGGGTAGCCACTTCCTACTCCAGGGGATCTTCCCAACCCAGGGATCGAACTGGTGTCTCTTGGGTCTTCTGTGTTGGCAGGTAGATTCTTTACCACTGCACCACCTGGGAACTCTTGGTATTCTTCTAGCTACTGTTATCATGGGGTTGCAAAAGAATTGAAAACAACTTAGAGACTAAACAGCAAAAACAACAATCCGTAATTATATTTGTGATCTCTGGTTGCAATGCACCTCTGCATACCTGACCCCAGGGATATCTCAGAAGAGGGGCAGGGCCAGAATTATGAGTCGTGCAAGATGTATGGGTGTGTATGGCCGGGCCACTCAAGACGGCTGTTCACTTGCTGTCTGTGTATCTCCTGCTCCACCAGTCCCTACTTCACGCACAGGACTGTCCAGTCCTGTTCATCACAGGCCTTTATCTGTGACTGTCCACACGCCTGCCCCTGCCCCCAGCTGGTTTCCCTGGTAACTGATGAGCCCGTCTGAAGTCAATGCTCTCTATAACTGGTAGCCGCCGCCTCCTCCAAAGCAGCAGAAGGTGCTGCCGTGTCCTGCCTGCTGTCTGCCGTCCACAGTGGGGTGTTGCTCCAGGATGTGGCTTCAGATCTATAAGATTCCCCCATCTGATAAGTTGTCTCTGTCTCTGGGCTCTTTGGTCTCGAGGCTGGGCTACTGTAAGGCTCTCAGGACCTCGGGGTACAGCCCAACGGTCACGTCTCCCCCAGAAGCCCCTTTCCAAACACAAACAGAGTAGATTCCAAGTGAGCCCGGGCCTGGCTCTTCAGGCTTCCCCTCAAGCATCCGCTCTGTGCCCCAGGCTCTGCCAAGGCCCCGCCTGACGTCCCCTCTCCTCTTCTCCTGTAAGTCTCATAGAAGCTCCCCTCCTTTCCTGCTCCCACCAGCCTTTCCCTAGCCCCAACTGAGAGGAGTCAGAAACCTCCAGCTAAAACTTTCTGGGTCTAGAAATGGGTGTGAAATCGAGGAAAAGAGAACCTTTCACAAGGAAATGGTCAGGGGACAAAGACAGCCCCCTGCCCTGATCCATGTAACTTCTACAAATTACCAACAGGTCCCTCTGCACACATGCAGCCCTTTCCAGGCCCCCAGACCAGGAGCCCTGGTGCAGTGCACAGCCTGTGTGGCCGTACCTGCCGGTCCCGACAGACTGGGTGGGCCCTGGAGTCGGGGCCCCAACGGCAGGGCAGCCACCAGCCGTGGACATGGGATACAACCAGGGTCTGGGAGAAGGAGGGGGAGAAGCCAGCTGTGCCCAGCGCTGCAGCTCCATCTCACTTCCTCAGTGGGTGTGGGGAGGGGAGGGCTGGGGACAAACCACTGAGAAATGGGGAAAGTCAGCAGCTTCTGCTGGAAGGGGTGGGAAGTGCAGTGGGGAGTGGAGGGGAAGGAAGGAAAGGGGGAGCCTTCCTGACCAGGAAAGTCACTTAAGAGGTCTCCCTCCGAGTCCCCTGAGTTGCCTGTGGTGGGGCCAGAGACCCCAGCACGGGCACCTACCACACCCCCAGAAGAACGGGAGGGAACTGACTCACGCTGAAAATGGACCATCAGGCCATTGACTCTCAACGTAAGGCCAGTGCTGAGGCACAGAGCTGTGGAATGGGCACCGAGGTCTTCCTCAGAGGGGCCTTTCTCTTCTGTGTGCGGCACCCAGGGCTCTGGCGGAGGAGGTGGCTGTCACTGGGCTGTGGTGTCACGCGGGGTTTCCTTCCCATATGAAAAAGCAGAGCCATTACTTTGCCAACAAAGGTACGTCTAGTCAAGGCTATGGTTTTTCCTGTGGTCATGTATGGATGTGAGAGTTGGACTATAAAGAAAGCTGAGGGCCGAAGAATTGATGCTTTTGAACTGTGGTGTTGGAGAAACTCTTGAGAGTCCCTTGGACTGCAAAGAGATCCAACCAGTTCATCCTAAAGGAGATCAGTCCTGGGGTTCATTGGAATGACTGATGTTGAAGCTGAAGGCCACCTGATGCAAAGAGTTGATTTGAAAAGACCCTGATGCTGGGAAAGATTGAGGGCAAGAGGAGAAGGGGATGACAGAGGATGAGATGGTTGGATGGCATCACCAACTCAATGGACATGGGTTTGGGTGGACTCCAGGAGTTGGTGATGGACAAAGAGGCCTGGCGTGCCATGGTTCATGGAGTTGCAAAGAGTTGGACACAACTGAGCAACTGAACTGAACGAATGATGTGTGATGTGCCTCAAGGGGGTGTGCAAAGTGCCCAACACCTAGGAGGAGACTATTTAGCCCCTAGTGCAATCCTCAGAAATACCCATGAAGGCAGGCCTGGGGGGACCCAGCGATCCTCTCTCTGGATGACCCCTTCTTAGTGTCCACAGAGGGCTCCCAGGAAGGAACAGCGGCCCTTGTCCTCTGGCTACAGAACATCAGCTTCCTGGTGCAGGACCAAGTGCCGGGGAAGCCCTCGGGCAGCTCCCATCTCTCAAAATCCAGCCTGCCACCACCCCACAGCCAGGCATCCACAGAGCATAGGAAGCTGGAATCTGACCCCTGGCGGCGGGCCTGGTCTCCATGGCAGCCGTGGATTTATTACCAGGGCCTCCACCCGGCCGGGCGGACTTTCGACTTGAAGCCTGGAAGAAGGGGAACAGGAAGGCAGTTCTGGGAGCAGCGAGCCCACGGGTGGCAGCTGGAGGCCCTGCGATGGTGAGTGAGGATCTGTGTGGCCTGGCCAGGCTGCCCTGGGCTGGGGAGGCAGGAGGCTTTCATGGAGTCCCTTCCTGACTGTTCTCCTCTCTCTGCTGCAGGCCAAGTTTCTTTCCCAGGACCAAATTAATGGTAGGTTTGGTTTGTTCTTTCATTAACAACTCACAGCAAAATATGGGTCTCATTAGGCAATTTGCTCTGCTCATGATTTGTGGTGGGAGAGCTGGGCCCACCCACGAGCCAGGGGCCGACTGCTACTGGGAAGGGCCTGGTGGAGGGGCGGAGGATAAGGCTTGGAGCTAAGAACTGTCTATAGAACGGGAGTCAGTGTGATTTGCAAGAGGGCCTGACAGGAGAGGGAGCACTTCGGTTCTCCTCCAGAACTTGATAGTTGGGGGCGGAGGGGGAGAGGGGCTGGTCGGAGAGACACCAACTGGTTGTGACTGAGGGCCCCAGCTGAAAAAGGGGCTTTGTAACTGGCTGAGAAAGAGAACAGGGCCCAGGGCTGTGCTCTCGGAAAGGGTGCTTTGTTTAGGCTGTGGGCCTCAGTCTCCCCATCTGTCAAGGGTGAAGGCCCGTGGAGGTGGCCTCAGTGGTCCTGCTGCCCTGACGGCAAGCCTAGTGTTGGCATCTGGAGCACTTTAGTCCCTGAATCCCCAAACCTGCCCCAGGCAGCTTCAGTTTCCCACAGGGCCTCGTTCTGTTTCCATGAGGCCCAGCCGACAGAGCTGGGTTACACAGAAGCCAGGGGCCAGACCCAGCTGGGGAGGCTCAGCTGAGCGCAAGCAAGGAGATGAACTGAGGGTTGGTTACCTGGGCAGGACTTGCAGAGTCCTGGTTACCAGCAGCGTCTACAAGGGAGAGAGGGTAGGTGGGTTGCAGGCGCCTCCCCATAGGCCCCTTGATATTCTGACCCCTCAGTGGGGGCCAGAGCAGGGACTTTTAAAATCCAAGGCCCAGGGTAGGGGCCTCTCCTACCCAGTCTTAAGTCAAGACCTGATGAGTCTCGGGGCTGGAATCCAGCTGTCAGTGTTCCCCCACCAAACCTGGTGCTGGGACTCATGGACCCTCCCTGTGTGGCCTCTGAATCTCCCAGAAAGGAAGAACGTACGTTTCCCTTTATATCCTAAAGTCTGACACAAAGAGAGGGACCACAAATGTTCAGGAGAGAAAGGCTGCTTGAATGGGAAGACCAGGGACCTTGGGGGCGGTGGACCTGGGCTCCAGTCACCTCTAGCCTCGGTGGTCTCATCTGTGAAGTGGGAATAATGACACTGCCTCATCAGGCTCCTGTGAGCAAGAGACAGAGCAGGTGGCAGGCACGCACCTGACTCTGTGCCTGGATGTCACCCAGATGGAAGCCGGGGCCAGCTCGCTCTTGCTAGCTTGAGCTACGTGGTACACTTTTAGGAATTTTGTGAACCATTATTAAATAAAGGAAGATGAAAGAATGTCCCAGTCCCTTCATCTGTACAAAAGTTTTTAAAAGATAGCTCTGTTGCGATTAATAGTGCTGAAGATTTGAAAGACTTCAGTTTAATGGATGTAATTTGCACAAAGGTGAGGAATAGTTTAATAGCAGATCACTCATCAGATGTAATGACAGTGTAGTCATTGGGAAAATAGTTGCATTCATTGGCCTGCAGCTTACCTCACTTATGGTTAAATCAAAATTGTAGGTTGGCAATGGATACAAGAGCTGGCAGAAACTCACTTGTGATGATCAATTGGCTAGATGGGATTTATAGTCAAAGTATTTTTATGACTTGTAAGTTAGATGCTATACATCCTCAAGTCTGTACCATGTACAGATGTCATCAGAGTCAGTTCCATTCCCAGCACAGCTGGTGTTATCCTGAGTCTGGGGAGGATTCTTTCTTGCCTTGGGGCATTTGCGTTTTCAAAGGGAAAACTTAAAGGGGATTTTAATCCAGTTTATTTAACCCAATTTGTTCTTTCATTCAACAATTATGGGCCCTTTTTTGTGTGAGCCCTGTTCTAGGGATTAAAGATACAGCAGTGCACATCGGAGCCCCAAATCCTGTGCTCACAGGGTTCACCCCTGCGGGGAGGTGGGGACAGCAAAGGAAAGGAGTAAAGTAGACAGGATGTTGGATGGCAGGCAGGTCTGTCAGGAGGAGGGCCTGGCGGGGAGAGCCAGGAGGTGTGGAGGCCATGGAGGCGGGGCAGGAGTAGAGAGAGAAGAACCCTACTGTTTCAGGGCCGACCTCCAAGTCCAGAGGGTCCCCCAGATCTTAAAGCAGCAAGACACATTGTAGGTAGCTGGGGAGGAGATGCGCCCCGGTTGACTCTCCCTGCTGATACCGGGGCCACGGGCCCCCGAGAGCAGCGTATGGGGGAGGCAGTTTGCCCCCGTGGAGTCTGGTCCATTCCGGTCCCAAGAGTGTGATGTCCCCACCCGGCTACTGTCGGAAGGTGCTCATCTGTCAGAGGATGGGGTCTCAGGAAGGTAGTGGGCCCACCCCTTGGGCCGAGGCAAGCCCAGACAGAAGGTGAGCTGGGCTGGCCAAGCCAGGCCCCCTGCAGGGGGCGGGGGCTGAGCTCCAGCCCTGCGTGCGGGCGGCCTCTGTCCCTGTCCCCACTGGCGCTGGGCGCTCTTAGAGGGCGTCGGCTCTCACAGGGACACTCTAGTTCCCGCCGCTGATCCTGTTGCTGGTCTGCCCCTCCAAAGCCCAGGTTCTGAAAAGTTCTGAAAGGGCGGGAGGTTCCGCCTCAACCTCTCCACAAGCGTAAAAGCAGATCATTGTCTCTAAACCCCACTGCCTGGCCTGCCTTGGATTAGCAGTGCCCCTGAAATCCTAGGCGGCTGGGAGTGGCCCTATGAGGCAGCGTGAAGGGGCCCTCGGCCTGGCGTCCTCTGCCACCTCTCCCGCCTTCTGCTGGAGCTCCAGGGTGGCCTGGGCAGAGCAGGCCGCCCACTGTCCCCACGGCCGGAGCCCCTGGCTGCCCCAGCCTTCCTCGCTCCGTCTGCACCATGGCAACAGCTAGGGTCCCTCCCCACAGGGCCACAGTGAGGGCGGCACAAGGGCCTGGGGGGCAGCGCTAGCAGTGGGAGCTGCTTTTGCTGGTTTTGCTGCTATCCGCTCAGGGGCTGCTGGTCCAGGCCTCCAAGCAACCAGCCGGCTGTGGGAAGTGGGAGAGAGCAGTGCTAGGGGACAGCGCAGGGCCGGCACGCCCCCAGTGGGGCTCACGCTGGAGCTCTACTCCATGGGTCCCGGGGGCTGCACGAGAGGCCGTCTGGCCAGTTCCACCCCACCCGTGGTCAGGGCCTCTGTGAGGACCCCTGATCTTCCCAAGCGCCTGTGCCTCCAGGACTGGGGGTCAGGGGAGATGCAGGTGGGGGCTGGTTCCACTGGGCTGGGGAAGCTGTGGATCTGCAGGCCACTTCACCTCCAGAGGGGAGAGTGGGTTCAAGGAGAGCAGTAAGGAAGATCTCCGTGGAGCTGGGAGGACGTCTGGGCAGTGCCTGAAGTCTTGAGTGGGGCCTGGGCCTGTGTGAGAGCACGGCTTGAGAGTTCAGCAGCGGAGGCCGGCAGCTGCAGCAGTGGACTCAGAAGCTCCCAGTTGTGGTATCTGTCACCACGCATGACGGCCTCTCTGCCAGGACCTCCCAGAGCGGGTTTCTGGTCCTCCAGCAAGCCCCAAGGCATTATTATTCTGTTTCCACCTAAGTTGTCATTTGCTGAGATCCCCTAGGAATCTGGTGCCCTGCTGTGGGCTCCTGGTCTCCCTGGGCTGGACCTGGAGCAAGAGAGCGAGCAAGTTTTCCTGCGTGTGCTAAGTTGCCTCAGTCACATCCAACTCTGCCACCCCATGGACTGTAGCCCACCAGGCTCCTCTGTCCATGGGACTCTCCAGCAAGGATACTGGAGTGGGTTGCCATGCTCTTCTCCAGGGGATCCTCCCGACCCAGGGATGGAATCCACGTCTCATGTCTGCTGCACTGGCAGGCGGGTTCTTTACCACTGGTTTTAGTCAGTTGAGGACAGAAGCAGGGAGGGAGGAGGCAGAAGGGAGGTCAGGAGGGAAAGGGGATGGGGTTGACGGGATGAAAGGCAGGACAGATGAAATGCAGTTAAACATACATTTCAGATAAACGACAAATACCTTTGTAAGCATGTTGTTGTTAAGTCCTGTCTGACTCTTTGTGACCTCATGGACTGAGGTTTATCTGAAACTCAATTTACCTTGACAGCCCTGGATTTTTTTTTTTTTTTTTTTTGCTGGGTCTGGCCTCTCTAGGAGGGGAGGAGGACTGGGAAGCAGGCAGAAGGGGAGGGCAGAAAGGGGGGAGAGGATTGAGAAGTGCGAGGAGTGTGAAAAAGCAACCCTGATTCTCCCTTCTGGGCTGTGGCAGAGTACAAGGAATGCTTCTCCCTGTACGACAAACAGCAGCGCGGGAAGATTAAAGCCACGGACCTTCTGATGGTGATGCGGTGCCTGGGGGCCAGCCCAACGCCTGGGGAGGCGCAGCGGCACCTGCAGACTCACAGGATAGGTGAGTGGGCCCGGCTGGGCCAGCTGCCACGGAAGGAGGAGTCTGGGTGAGTGGGTGGGCCCTGAGCCCTGTAGCTCTTGTCCCAGGGATGCAGGCAGGTCGGGTGTGACCAGCTCAGAGGTTTGAGAGGTCCGTGTTAGCCAGGGCTCTCTGGCTGGGTGTGGAGGCACCTGGCTAGGTGTGCTCATAGCAGCGGGTGATGCCCCATCCCGGGGGACTGGGGGATCTAGACATTTCACCACAGTGTCGCAGACCTGCAGTCCAGACGGTGCTGAGTGATCCCAAGGTTGTTTAGATGGAAGTGTCCCTGTACTCAGATGTGTCATGCGCTTAGCTCAGCAGCACCATGAAGGAGGCACTATCCTAATCCAAGTTTTACAGATCAAGATTCATAGCCCAGCTGGTAACTTCCGAGTCCTTAAGCCAATGGTGCAATCAAATTGGAACCAGATTCTCATTTCTAAGACTAGGTCTGTTGTTCAGACACCCGCCCCCCCCCCAAATTGTTCAAAATGGGAAGAAAACATACAGGAAAACCCACCCAAAATGTTACCAAGTTATCCTCTGCTGATGTGATTATGGGTGATTTTTCATTCCTCGTTTCCTGTTTTTGACGAAGGAAACATACTACTTTTACAATCAAAAACGAGTTGCTTTTTGTTGGTGGTGACAACTTTTTTTTAAGAAAAACGACGGAAGAATGACAGATGCCAGGATGGCTGTTTGCATCGGTAGATGGACACTCAGGAAGGAAAGAGGAAGGGATGACCTGCAAGGAACACTTGATCAACAGCCCAACTGGACTCCGTTTCCCCATCTCTCAGTCGGGTTCCCACCCTCTGCTGGGGTTATCCCAAGGCCCCATCAGAGGGCGACTGCAGCGGCACTGGGAGCTTGTCCTGAGGCCAGGCTGGGGGTGGCCTCTGAAGGCCCCAAGCCTGGTGACGGAGGGGGCTCAGCCACCGAGAACCCCTGCTTCCGTCTTCAAAGCATGCTGGTTTCCTTTGGTTTCCGTCTCCTTCAGACAGGAAGCCGTGGGCAGGGGCACTTCCGATTTCCTGCAGTTGGAGCCCAGCCTGGGCTGAGGGCCCCAGGCATGCCTGGAGGAGGGGTGTGGGTTGGGTGGAGGCTGCAGTGAAGGGAAGGGCAAGTGAGCGAGGCTTGAGCCGCATCATCCCCCTGTCTTTCTAGATGTGTTGCAGCCACTGTCAAAGGGGGAGGATAGACATGTTGGTGCACTTCCTCCAGCTCAGGGCAGGAGACCAGCATCCAGAAGGGATACAGGAAGCGGTGCTTCATCCTGGTCTTGTCACTGCTCTGAGTTGACTATGCTCTGAGCTTCTGTCTCTTTAGTGGGCAAAATGAGATGTCCAGGCACTGAGGGTTGTTGGGAAGATTAAATGAGGCATATCCATGGTGGGAAATCAGCAAGACAGGCTGGAGCCACCACCCCGGTGCTTCCTGAATTGGGTGGCTCTTGAGCTGGCCTTAAAGGCTTGGGCAGGAGGCCAGCTGACATCCCCAAAAGAAGCCTTTTCCTCCTTGCTCACTCTGCTGTTTTGGGGTTTCCTAGACAGAAATGGAGAGCTGGATTTCTCTACTTTCCTGACCATCATGCATATGCAAATAAAACAAGAGGACCCAAAAAAGGAAATTCTTTTGGCCATGTTGATGGCAGACAAGGAGAAGAAAGGCTACATCATGGCATCTGAATTGCGGTCAAAACTCATGCAACTGGGGGAGAAGCTCACCCACAAAGAAGGTAATGACCTGGGTCCCTATTTGCCAACAGTGGGAGGTGACTAAGGAGTTGGGGGCACACCAAATCCAAATCATGCCACCTGGGTTACGTAGGCATCGCATCTGATGGCATTTGGACGTTGAGACTAGATGCTGAGCTTGGCAAAGGTTGGGACTAAATGCTAAGCTTGGTGAACTCTGGACTGGAACCTGGAAAACTAGGGAACTGTGAGTGGCAGAAGTTAGCCAGGGTGAAGGGACAGTAGGGAAACCCAGTTAGGAGCTACTTGGGCATTACTCTGTTTTCTAACTTTCACTGTGGGCCTTCATGACTGCGACACCTCTAGGATCACCAGTGTCCCTCTCATACCGATTAAAGAAACAGGTGCAGTGCGCGGCCTGTGACGAGCAGAGCTAGGAGCTAAACACAGGGCTGGCAGACACCGGGACCCCTACCCCCGAGCCTCGCTCAGGCTCTCCTCTCCCCACAGCTGTCTTCTGAAGTTGCTGCTGCCACCAAGTTTCTAAATTGAGATGTTACTTTGCTCCCTTTTCTCATGAGTCAGCCAGCTCTGAGCTCTTCCAGAAGGAATGTCTTGTCTACCTTCCCTGTCTTCCTGCCTCAGAGCCAGATGAGGGGCTTGGGCCTTCTGGGAAAGCCGGATGTTCGTGCTGAAGGTGACCCTAATGCTGAGCCCTTTGCAGATGTCCTCCCAGCCGGCCTGGCAGGCCCCTGGGTCCAGCCACAGCAGCCATGCCAGGTTGCCACCCAAGTCCACACCCCCCAACCCCAGAGGCTGCAATTTCTAGGTGGGCAGCCAGGCTCACTTGTGATTGGGCAGGAGGACACGGTCGGTGGAAAAAGGCTCCGGTAAGACGAGCCTTTAGCCTTTGGTGAAACCACAACAGACTTGAATCCTGGCTCTCCCTCCTTCTAGGGGAGCTCAGGTGAGTTTCTTAACCTCTCTCACCCTCCTCAGTTTCCTCGTTGGGAAATGAGGTTACAATAGGCAATCCCTCAGGACCCTGCAAGAGCTAACATTCTATAAAGCAGTCTGCTAAGGTTTTATCTGCAGTCACAAAGGCACAGTGCAAAGGAAGTAAAAATGAGCTAGAGAAGGCAGATGGAGCTTCCCCCGCTCTTCAGGCTGGCAGCTATCACAATCCCATCTTTCATTGTGGCTGTCTTAACGTGAACAGGGAATCACAGGCTATGCTTCCCTCCCGGGCTCCAAGGACACTACTCAGCCTTTTACGGATCAGGTGGAGTGTTAGCAGAGAGGTCAGCAGGGGCCTTCATTTTTGCGGTTAATGATCTGTCTAAAACAATACCATGGCCCCCTAACTTAAACATCTCTCTCATTTGTTTAACCAGTAAAGAAACATTTCAAAGAAACTGGTAGTGTCTGCCAGAGACTGATGTCCTTTTCCTCTGGCTATGGGAGATAGAAAAGGTAATACTGGAAGTAAGACTCCTTTCTTTACCTTCAGTGATAGAAAGAAAAGTTGGTTTACTGCAGAAGCATCCTTGGAGCAGCTGAGACGGCTGTGAGGGAGGCCTCCTTTGCAAACCGGTTCTCTGTGGTTTTTCAGGGAACTGCTATTCTAACCAGAAGGTACCATCAGATTCCAGCTGCCCCTCTTCTGGACAGCTGGAGGCTGCAGTGACTGGTACTGGACTTGTCCTTTGGGACAGTTTTAACCAAGTGGTTGATAGGTAGAAGCTTCTCCATGAAATAAGATAAATTGCAGTCTCAATGTTCTAAAAGTACTCAGAAGTACTATCAGCTCAAACGCAGTGCATAACAATTACGATTTTGAGGAGGATGCTTAAGCAGGAAGTCACAGGATGCTTTTTCACTGTCCAGAGTTGTGTGGGGACTGTCTGCAGCTGGCAAAGTTGACACAGAGCAGTGAGAGAGTTTTGTAAGAGGGTGAGGAGGGTCCTGAGAAGCCACCATTGAAAAGTGTAAACTGAACTGGCTCTTCTTGTCAACTTCTGGGACAAGCTTGTATTTTATCCCAGGAATCCAGAACCAGTAAATGTATGTTTTTCTTTTTCTGAGCAACATTAGAGAACAATGGCAGTTTTTGTAGGCTTTGAGCTTAGACACAGTTGAATTTATTTTCCTTGTACTATCCCACCTCCAAAACACTTTCAGAAAGAGGTGATAGTGGCAGATACCATTTGCCACCAAGCCCCCTCTTGGGGTGGGGGGATGTCATTTTGGAAGGCAGGCCATAGACTGGGCTAGGGGCCCAGGATGGAGCTGCCGGGTGTCACGGAGAGTACCTGAGAGTGTGGGTGGTAGAAGGTAAAATCCATGCCCACACTTTCTGGAAGTACTGGCACAGGAGCCAGATATTTTCTGAAGGAAAAAAAAAGGTACAAAGTGGTTTCATTGTCTGAATCCTTACCAGTACACCCCCTATCCTGGCCCCTGCAGAAAGCCAGATGAACTCAGAATTGATTCCATGGTCTCCAAGGGGGAGGGAGTGGGTTGTCCTTTTCTGTTCACTGGGTTACTTCCTCACCTATGGAAGCAGTCAACTGGAGGTTCAGGGAAGACCTCTGGGGAGGCTCAACCCCCAACTCGATGCCTTATCATATGACACTGAAGCCAAACTGAGAAATTACTGTGATTTATCGCAGTGGAGGATCTCTTCAGGGAAGCAGATATCGAACCGAATGGCAAAGTGAAGTATGATGAGTTCATCCAGAAGCTCACCATTCCTGTGCGGGACTACTGAACGAGAAGGCGAGAGCCACCCCTGGGCCTGAACACTAAGACTGTGGGTTTCTGAAAAGAAAGTGTTTCTTACACTTGCGGGAGATGGCAAACACAGCAAATGACAAACCTAACCCCAGCAAGTGGACAAGGAAACAAAATGATTCCAGCCACGGTATTAGCATGACTTTAATAAAATTGTTTACTGTTTTAATGACTACCATTAGTCTAGCCCTTTACAGCCTGTGGTTTAGAGATGGGCCAGGGGCCTAGTCCTGACACTGCCATTTACCAGCCAGGTGATTTTGGGCAAATCATTTCACCCCTCAAAGTGAGGGATCCTCACTAAAGTGGATTCTTGCTTCTTACCTCACAGAGCCTGTTGAGAATGGGCTTTGCTTTTGCAAACTGTAGGACACTACGAATCCTGGGTTGCCATGATTGTGCTTCTCCTAAAAAGGGCAATTAACAGGAAGACCAATATTCTGTATCTGGGTGCTGGAACTATCTTCCACATTTCCAAGATAAAGCTAGCTGGGAAACAGCAACAAGCGAGCTCAAACTATGGCAACATTTCTTGCAGCACCATGGGGTCATGTATAAATTCTCATTCCCAGTACATACTAATGTAGTCCTGGATGTTCATTCATAAGCAGAGTATACAACAGGTTAGAACAAGGCAGCATCCGCTAAGCGTTGGGAAGAAGGCTCTGACTACAGCCGACCAAAGGGGACCGGGTTTGACGAGCTGCATTCACTGCGGCCTTGCAGAGCTTGAGAAGACTCATGATGGTGCTTCTGTCAGCATTTTGAGTTCTTCCCTGGCCCATTATCAGAGGGGTTCGTGGGACTAGGATGGGTTTGCTTGAGTGGGCTGATGATGGCTTCAACCTGTTTCCTCAGGACTAATGGCAAGTACTAAGAGGATGGAACAGACTACAGCCTGAGCCCTGCAAAACTGTTCCAGGGGTACTGGTCCTGCCGGGAGCTTTTCTAACACAAGTGGCTTCTTAAGTTAGTTATGAGTCAGCACAGTCCTAAAAAGGGCTGGAGTCACACATCAGCACGTTGAGAGGGGAGCCAGGCAGAACTCTAAGCACAGAGATTTTCGTCCTTATATGTATCAAAATTGGGCTCTCTGAGCTGTGGCTTTTTCTAATGGTGCCTTAGTGGCTAACGCAAAAGAAAACCAAATTAAGAGGGAGGTGTGTCTTTGGGGAGGTTTACACAGGACACAAGTTTGAGGGTGAGGCACAAGGGCAACTTCAGGGGACAAAGCAGTCACAGTCAGTGTAACTATCTCAGTAAGGATGCGTGGCTTCAGACCAAATGGAGGTCCTGAGAAAGAGCCATTTTTGTTTCCCCAACAGTGTAACTGCCCATTAAGTGATCAGGAATTCCTAGGAGCTGGAGAGAAGAGTGATGTGGGGGCAGGCAGTTATGTG
>SJXQ01010445.1:174273-218126 GCA_006408695.1 Aepyceros melampus
ATTGTCTAGCTGGGGATCTTAGGCTCATACAGTACAAGGGCAGATCCAGGTTTTGTGAGATCTGAAGGTTATATGATTCGGTAGCCTTCCAGAATAATACAAGAGAAGTACAGAATTACTAAGGGCTGCTCCCAGGACCCTGGAAGAGGCCAGAGCAAGTGAGGGGCTCTTGTGCTTAAACTTCATTACCTTCATGGTAAATTCATCTGAGGCTGGTTAGATGCTGGCACACCATGGAGAACTGCTATATTTCACTTTCAGGCAAGGCTCAAGGGTCAAGCTCCGCATCAACCGTTAACCCCTCATGGACATGAGGAAGTTAGTCTTGCATAGCCAACCTGGAATACCAAGGATAGGACAGTAGATACCTGGGATATAAATGAATAGGAAAAGGAAGTTCTGGGCTATAATAGTAAATGAGGGTCCAGTCCCTCAAAGCTTGGCCTTTATATGCTACTGGGTGGTACTCATATGGCTTCCAGGCAAGTTTTATGAATCTCATTTGTCTGACAGGAATCTGAAGTATCACTTGCCAAAGACACCTAAGTGGTGTGTACTGGCCATTACAACCTGGGGCTCATGTCCACTGACTCTGTGTTCTAAGCGTGTTCAGTGGGTAGGATACCAAGATCCTGGGATGTGTTCTAATTTAAAAATATACAACAGATAAGGCTCTGAGAAGGATCCCATGCCTGGGTTTCATGCTTATTCCTGACATTGGTTTACCTAGTGCCTAGTATGGTTTGCAAAAAAGGCCACAGTGGTCTTAACAGTCAAATTGCAAATTAATTAAACAGATTTAAAGCTAAACCAATGCTGTGGTTCATTACAAAGCTAGCCGTATTTCAGTAAGAAAGGGGGATGACAGCTGTATTCATGACTTACCTCAAAGCATGTTGCAAGAGAATAAACTACTTGTCATGCTTTGAATCTCTGCATCAAAGGGGCTCTGGGAGCACAAAGCATTGTCACTTTTTCTCATAGGGATTGTCCCCTCGTATACCCAGCAGCATACTTTACAGAAGACAAATTAACTGAAGGTTTTTCTTTTATTACATCTAAAGAGCTCTACATAAACAGGTAACATTCAATAGGTAAACAATTTTTTTTTCCAATGCATGTAATAAATATTTTCACTTGGTACTTTTATACAAACTGACATTGGTCTACTATACATTTTTAAAAGCCATTTTACTGGTTTGGCATGCGGTATGGAAATTCTAAGAGAGAAAGTTTTAAGGCAATGAATCACAGATTTAAGTTCATGGAATTTATGGTAACTTTTATATCTGTTTATATACATTTTTTCCCCTTTGTTAATTAAACAGTTAACAGCAGCACACTCTGGAACCACCAGCTAGTTTCCCTCCCTCTTTCTGAAATCTAAGCTTTGTGTTTTCTTTTAATTAAAAAAACAGAATCCAACATGTATTGAAAAAACAAAATTCTTACTAAAATCTTACTAAAATAATTTCAAATGTGCTTTAAAGTCCTAAAGATCTTGAAGTGTTTTATGTGTTTAAAATTGTTTAAAAACAATGTTCTTTCTACAATTAGTAATTTAAAATTGGGATATATTTCCATTCAGTTTCAGACATTTGACTCAAAGAAATATCTGCCAAGAAATCACATTTCTCAGAAGCTTAAGTATTTCTTTTCTAAGTCAGTAATAGAGAATTGTGATAATGTCTAAATTAACAGGAGTAGAAAAATTTTAATGCTCAAAATAAATTAGTCAACCAAGCGTGGCATGGTTAAGGTCCAGATAGTTTTAAAAACGTGTTCAGTAATGCCCACAAAGTAATTAAAAGCCACTTCAACCCTGCTAGTCAAACAGCTATTATACTAAAGGTGTGTGTGCGTATACACACACACCCACAGTTCTGTACAGAAACACAAACATATGCACACCTAGTATGAGTGACCAAGGCAAGGGGGATGGTGGTAACTCACTAAAGATTCTGAGAATCGTCATTTGTCCACAGACAGCACATCAGTGTTAGCACTGTGCCAGGCAGGGGGTGGGGGTGGGGGTGCGGTAGTGATAGTTGGCTAGGGAAAAAGAAACAACTGTGCTTTAAAAGAAAAAAACTTAGGAGATACAGATGCGGTGCCTTACTCCACTAATAATCAGTGTGGGTCATAAAAGTCTGATTGATTAACATCGGCCATGAGACCAACAGAGTAACAGCTGCTACTACTGCAACATTTGAGAAAGCTAACCACTGAAGGGAGCAAACTGCTTAGAGTGGAATGAACTAAAATAAAAAGACAACTGAACGGTTAGTTGCTCCTGTGGAGACATGACCAAAGCTACTAGACAGACATTTATTTCTCCCTGTTACCTGTTCTTCCCTTAGATTGGTATAACGCAAGACACTGAGGGAAAATAACTCTCTCCAAAACTGGGCTGAAGAAAGTAGAGGGACGGGTTTTCAACTGGATCATTCAAAGAGTTCGTAATTCAGCATCATACACAAAGTTATTGATCAGAATTCTGAGACCACTAACAACGACAAAAAAAGAAAAAAACAAAACTATTCATTTTATCTTAGGTAGCTGAATTAATAGAAACATTTCCTATTACAATGTGAAATAAGAAGCAACTCCCTACAATTTAAGTAATTTCTATCCCAATCTGAATTAGACATAAATTATAATACTATTAGATATTAGCCTAAGTTAACATGGCAATGAGAGTTCTAAAGTGTTTACTCACCATAACACCAGATTCATTTAAAAACTTAACTATTTCCTGTTTTAACTGACAATGAATTTTTTTTTTATTGCCAAGTTGTTTAGTGACTATAACTCAGCCATGTATGTGTGGAATACACATGCGTAGGGAAGACTATATAGCTCACTTGTTACTCACACACACTTGTCTATAAATACATATATACACACACACATATACATATCAATACCAACTTGTTTTTCAAAATTCAAGTCAACAATTTGGTGGCAGAGAGAGCTGTAAAAACAGGTATTTTTAGATGCCACACAGTCATGTGAGCCATTAATTTTATCATACAATTGAAGACACAGCCATCTTGAATTCTAACTGGATTAAAGTAGGTCAATTTGTTACCACTGCAAGGTTTAAAATATGACAATTTTATACACAAAGGTGGTCCTTCATCAACTCTGAGAACAACTCTGAGAATATTAACAGTTGTGATATAAAAATCCAGTTTGGAAAACTGGTACTCATTATGCCCCTTCTTTATCTTTTCTGTTAAATCTGCTAAACCTTTCAATCAGATAAAAAATATTTTCGACACCTTCAGATGTTACCTGAAGAATGTTAATACCTTCTCTGACGAGGATTTTGGAACACAAGTAGAACACTTTTTCCTTCCCTCCAACCCTCACTCATTTCCTGAAAAACAGTTTTCAATATATTTACATGTTCCATTATTAGTAAGGATAGATCAGACTGATCCATGAATTCTTAAAAAAATCCGACTTTCCTATGTCATGCTTGTATTTAAAAAGTGAAGAAAAAAAAATAAACAAGATTACTAGGCTAAAAGTAAGTATAGTTAGAACCAGAGAATGAAAATGAATAAGGATTAAGCCCATTTTGAATTTCAATTATTTATCAGATGATAGATTTCTACAGACGGACGTGTATGGTACACTCTATTTTCTGAAGAGAATTTACTTTTAAGGATAATTGACTGTCTGCCTTTCTTTTTTGAGGTGATGTAGCCTTACCTCTGTCAGCTGCACATGACACCCAACAGGGCTTTCTATGCTATTTTTACTTCCTACTTTGGTATGACGATCTTACAGGAAAATTTGTTACCCTGTGGCCAAAATAGCAGGTGTTCACAGACTTGGTTTAAATACATAACACTGGCAATCCAAATTTAGAATAAAGAACTAGACTAAGCCTACTCCTTACCCAGACAGCTTTACTCCAATCTCTGAAACATATTCTCAGGGGGCATCTAGCAATTAAGAGAGAATATGTGATGGAGAACATGCACTGGGACAGTTGATAAAGACGCTCATATGTGAATTCAAGACCTTCAAAGCACTTTGAAAGAAGCAGGCAACTGGTTTATCAACTGAATGCAAACTCGGGAGAAGGAACAGTAATGACAGAAAAATACACACAAGACACACACACTGAACACACACACCTACAAGCTATGTCCTGAAAATACACAGGGAATGCAGAGCGACAGATGAGATTTATAACTTAAGGCTGAATAAAATATGCACACAAGAGAATCCAAGTCTGTCGTTTTTAGAAAATGGAAATTAAAACTATCCCCCCCAGCCCCCTCCCCACAACAAAGAAAAGCCCACAATTTAAAACTTCATACATGCAGTTCCTTTTCTGTTATTGCAAATAAAATAATGCCATTGAAGTAAAATAAAACCAAAACCATAGGACAAACGATGAAAAAAAAATCTTCAGAATCCAGAAAAAATGAACCGAAGGTGGTTTGTGGGTACTTGTTTTTTTTTCTTTTTTTTCTTTTCTTTCCTTTTTTTTTTTTTACAAGTGTTTTTTTTTTCAGACAGGCAGTCTTAGATTTATATACAAAAGTAAAACTGAAAATATAGTTTTGTTCTCTGTACATTTCTTTTAATTTTTTCCCTAAAAAAAGGAAAAAAAACACGCTTGTGTACTTTTCTAAACAGAATAAGGTAAAACATAGCACAAAGTTCTCTTCTTTCTGCCAAGTTCCTTTAATCTGGGGTGGGGATGGGAGCAGCAGGGGCGTGGGGATCAGTCCAATGAAATAATGTCTGGTATGATGCCAAAGATGGCTGCTGTGTCCGTGTTGCTCCTGTTTGCGACGGTGTGGCCATGGCTCTCCCTTAGGCTGTTGGAGGACACAAGGCTGCTGTTACTGCCACTACTGCTTCCGTTGGTGGTTGGCAGAGAAGTACTGCCTCCTGCACTTAACTGATCGAGAAACATCTGTGAGGAGGCATATGGAAAAAACCGAGACGAGTGTAAGAGGTCTTGATCATCTGAAACTGCTGCTGCTGCAGCGCAAGGAGGGAGGTGTTATAATGCTAGGGAGGAGGAAAAAAAGACAGAAAATAAAGTTAATTATAGTCATAAATTAATAAACTCTCTTCTCTCAGCAGAACAAAGTCCTAAATTTAATATATTCTAAGTACCTGTTGTTTCTGAAATATTCAATAAAACATTTTGCAAATGTTATGTAATGATCACATCATTGACCTTTTTTATTTTAATTTTTATTAGCACATCACTGAGGCATTTTTGTGTCTGAAACTGGGGACGGAGATCAAAATATTGTTTTTTGTTTTAATCTGTACTGCAAGCAATTCTCATAATGCTATTCCTGAAGAGGCATTTGCAGGAAAGAGGACAGGCTACTTCCCCTTCTGGAGATATCTGGCTAAGAAATTTGTCAGTCAATATGACCCACAGCCCTGTTTCTTTATAAAAAGTACTGAGAAACAGACACTGTACTTAATATATTCAGGCACAGTTGAAACAAAGGGACTTTTATTTAAATTTTTAAAACCTTAAGAATAACGAGTATAACAACTCTGAATTTTCTAAGGGAATTTATGTTCTTTCCCTTGGCTACATATTATACTTCTAAGTATTTTAATGTAGAATTAAAAGAACAATATTTTTTTATATAACATACCTGATTGTCTCCTGATAAGAAAGGAAAGAAATCTAACCCTGCAGAAGAAAAAATTATTTTAGTTGGGGGGAGGAAAAAAAGAGCCTCCCAAATGCCACAACACTACAAAAATAAAGACAATATCTTAAAAGCTAATTCTAAATTCATTTAGCATTTTATTTAAACATGAAGAGTTGAGCTGAATATTTTAGATCCCTCCCATCTCTAGATTATAAAGCCTGGAGTCCAAGTTTCAGTAATGGTGTGCACTCTTGGTGACACCATCTATGGGACTTGGGCCGTTGCTGCCCCATTCAAATCCAAACACCAACCCCTTAAACTGACTGAGCACTTTTCACCAAACACTCTGACTGACTCCCATGAAGTTACCTTTCAATCTAACCTACTCATACAAGCAGCTCACGAGGTATGCAATTATATTTGGTCTCATTTTGCGGATGAGAAAGTTTGAAGGTAAAAGATGTTAAGTTGTAAGACAGATTGTCTTCCTCAAATTCCTTCGCTTCCCACTGTCTGTACTGGATTCTAACTCAGAGACTAGAGTGACATGAGAGGGAAGAGACCCGAGGGAGTGCTCGCTGGCGTGGAGGACGAGCTCGCATCCCTGGCTGCAGGGAAGTCACTGCAAGTGGCCCCTTCCAATTCACATTCTTGTCCACATCGCCCAGTGTGTAATGTGATGAAGAGCAAGGAAAGCAACGTGAATAAAATCCCTCATTACGGTATCTAAACTTGAAGAAAAGTACAACACACAGATGGAGATAAAAATACGACAACACAAATACTTTGGGGATACCTCCAAATCATGGCAGGTATCCCACTCCATTATTCTTGCCTGGAAAATCCCATGGACAGAGGAGCCTGGCAGGCTATAGTCCATGGGGTCACAACAGTCGGACCGGACTTAGTGACTAAACTACCGCCACTACCACTATCTACACTAGAACAGACTATACCATAAGGATCTGAAAATGTACAGAACTTTGGTTCTTGACAGTGAGTTTGGCAATGGGCAGTGAGAAACAGGGTTACACTGACTAACAGAGTAGCTACTAACCACCTAATGTGGCTATTTAAATTTACTAAGATTAAATAAAATGAAAAACTCAGTTCTTTAGTCACACTGTTGCTGCTGCTGTAATGCTCAGTAACCACATGTAGCTTAGCAGCTACTGTACTGGCCAGATTACATTTCCCTAGTTGCAGAAAGTTCTATTGGACAGAGCTGAAACCCGGTTTTCACAACATTCACTAAGAATTCACTCAAGTATCTCAGCTCCCAAGAATCCTTGCCAGTGACCCTGAATTTTACTGTAGAAAAGGGATGGAGAGAAATTTCCACTTTGTGCTTTTGTATTATATTTTCTACAATGAGGAAATATGGCTTTCTGTAATTTAAAAAATGTTCTTGATTATATGGCTAATATACAAAATTATTAAATTGCAAAGATACATGACAAACAGTAATTCTTTTTGATAATATAAATAACTATTATGAACTCAAAATACATTGTAAAAATGATTATAATGACATTTCAAATTACTTTCAAAAAGAAGAAACTGGGTTCACCAGGACAAAAATTAAAACTTTCTAATGTTTTGATTCTGCATTGTCTAAAAGATAATACAACATAGCTATCCACAAGGTGTGCTGCCTTATAACCAGATTCAGGGAACAAAAGTAATTTTCATTAATATAAAAATTCAAAGCAACATAATCAACATACTGGAAACCATTCAAAAGCCACTTGCAGACTACTTTGAAGTACAAAAAACCTAGAGATCATTCCTTTATTTTTACCACTGGTAGTGAAACACTGGCTGTTGATGAAGGCACTAACAGGAAATGGAGTCTGTATTTATTTCTGTCCAGGGTATATGTTTCTCCCACCTTCCTAGATTCCAACCTCCTCTATCCCTGACCTGTCAATCTTTCTTAAACTTATCCAGAAGAAGACTATACAGATCAAAGGCATTTATAATGCTATATGGCAACACAGAAGAATGGGTAACTCACCTTGTAAGTCATAAGGCATGGGTGTCATGTGGAAAGGATGTCTGTACTCTTGGATGAGGGATGTGTTAATATAGCTTGTGTCTACAGCAGGGAGGCTTGGGGTGCGGGACACTGGAGATGCTTGATGTGGAAGACTCAGTATGCTAGAAGAAAAAAAGGTTCGCAAAATTTTCATGAGTCAGTTGAACTTAAGTTTAATAAAAGGGCAGAATCTCACAATGAGTCCCAGTTTTTGTGCTGAAAATAAAAATAAAAGCAAAGCAATATATAATTTAGATTACCATGATTATTAGGAAATAATCTGTATACTTAATAGCAGCTTTCAGAGGCTATAAGGAAAAGAGATGGATGCAACGGTATCCAACATTTATAAATCACATGTTGTCTTTGGAACACCATCTACACTCTTTTAGAAACAGGCCGAAGGCATAGTTGAATCGCTTCAATGAAATGTAAGTGAAAAGTACAGCAAACAAAATTCTAAAACCTTTAAAAAATAAGTACTAGGGTGTTGGCAAGTAAAAGAATAGTAAATCCTTGCAAAGAAAACACATCTAAAAAGACTAGGGGAATGAAGCAATCTGAGCAGTGAAGAGTTAACAGCTGGCCCTCAGACTTGTAAGATTTATGAGAATAAAAACTAGGTACTGTTTATCTTGGAATACCTAATGCCCAGCACAGTCATGAGGAATGCTGTTTGCATAAAAGGTCTGCTGAATGAACGAAGGCAGCAAGACAAGGAGTAGAGATCCTCCAAAATGAACAGGTGATGGAGCGTTTTTAAAGGGGGACAGTATAAATGGAAAAAGAAAAAAGAACAAAGAGAGGGATTTGGGGAGAACAGAGGGAAATGTTTAAGTAGCTGAGTAGTTAAAATACTTTTTTCTTTACCAAAAATTAATGAAAAGCAAAAAGGGGGATGTAATAAAGGAAAAAGAAAAGGGAGAATTAAAATGATTTTGAAAAGAAAAAGGATTCTCATAGTCCTGTGTGAAATCATAAGGGCCATATGCTATCCAATAGATAGGTTATAGAAAACAGAGAGACAGACAGAGGCTGTCTTTTGCATTTAAAAGTTCATGTAAAGTGCTGGGGTTATGGAGATACAATTTCAATGGTAGAGAATATCTCTAAAGATGCCCAGCAAGGCTGGATTTCCAAAAACAGCGTTCTAGTTATGATGTGCTACTTTGTTTTTATGAATGGGATATGAAGTATAAAATATACTCTCATCCACCTCATAAAGTTGTTTTGTCTAATGGAAACTTAATTAAACTTCTTACATCTACAGAAAGTACCATTTTCCATTAGCTATTTCCTCTGACAATACTCAAGGGATTATAAAGGATTACGAGAGAGACAAAAGCAGTTGAAACGCTAGCCTTTGAAAAACATCTTGGTATACCAAAGAGCAAAGGAAATTTCTGGAGGAATACTAACACTCAGTGGCTGAAGATGGCAAAATATTTTACACTTACTAATGTCTGCCTCTTTCTACTTCCTGGCTGGCTCTTTCTCTTCCAATTTTGTGACTGTATTCCAAAATGATTTCCACCTTCACACTGCACAATAACAAATCCAATATGTTGGGTTTAGGTTTCTATTTATAGGCTAGTCATTACTGAAAAATGGTCACTGGTATTGAATATAGTGTTATCCTACTAAAAAAAATCATAAGCTTTCAAGTAGCTTGTTTTTAAATCTGAAAATAGAGAAAGGTTTGGCATTTGCAAATACTCTATCTGGGTTCAATTAGTCACTGGGAAGCTCAAGAAGTAGTTAATGCATCTAATGTAATTTCCCAAACATAATAAACAAGCTATTTTTGGAGAAACAGCACAGCAAATATTCAAAGAAGAAATATTAGATTTCTAAACACTCAAAAAACATTTCCTTTAAGGAAAAATGTTTACCTATATATGACTACTGTCAATACCCTAAAGAGTAGAACTTGAATGTTTACAAAGTAGACTATAAAGTAGAATTAGTGTTTAAATACCCATTTCATTTAGAATTATGATACTGCTTTTAATATCTTTATTCCCATCTGTATGATGAGATAAGCTACTCTAGAGCGAAACATCAACCTGTGTAACATGTTTGGTTGTGCCTGAATCTTTATTTCAGGAATAAAGCTTCCTGAAATAGCCAAAGTCCTTTAACAAGAGAGGAGCTACATTTATCACAATTATACTCTTTTAATGTTGAAATTTCAACTTTCATGTAACTACAAATATACTCAAATAGAAGATCTTTTTATTTCATCAAACAATATCAAGCCTGAAAATAATCTGACTGCAAGCATCAAAGTATCTGTTCTTGGTCTGGTGTTAACTTTCCCTCTTAAACCTTGAAATCTGTATCAATGCTTTCTGCAGACTTTCCTCCTCTCACTTAAATTCTTCCTTCAGGCACTAGTGTGTTGGAATATTTTCTAAATAGCTCCTATTCAATTACATAGGCCACATAACTCTCCTGATATATACCTAAAAGGGGTCATATCTATTTCTAGATTTACCCTTTGTGTGCTGCAACTGTGCCTCAGCAACACAAGATGTCCTTTGCTGAGAATCCCCGAAGTGTCTCAAGAGACTAACAGTCTGTTATGGCTATAGAGTCCGCTACTTATTTTACCAACCTCTTCAAAATGTTAAACTCTTTAAGGGTGGGACTGTACTAACTCACTGTATTACCACTTATGTTTAGCACAGGGTGTTCTACATAACGCAGATAACGTTTCATGAAGTGAACTGAGGCATAACCAAGGTACATTATTATTGACGTGAGACTAATGGAAGTATGGGAAATGAGCCTGCAAAATAGAAAGCACTGTGTACTGCAGCGTAAGTCTTGGACCACTTTCATTGCCAGTCTTGCACATCCTGAGGCAGGTTTAAAGCATTTACCTGGTACTTCTCTGCTTTTTGCTTAACACACTCAACTTAGGGTTAATTTCATAGCATACACTTTCTAGTTTGAGTAAATATTTAAAATCCTATGACCAGCATTAGGACCGCCTGAGAACTCATTAGGGCTCAGACGGTAAAAAAAAATCTGCCTGCAATGCAGGAGACCCAAGATCAATCCCAAACATTTTCTGTTCCTATTCCTGAATAGGGTACAGGAGAACAATGTGTTTTAATAAGCCCTTCAGGTGATTCTGATGCACACTCAAGTTTGAGAAACACTGTACTAGAACCATCTTTTGGTATGATGAATATCATATCCAAGTGACCCCTTTAATGCATTATTCCAGCCCCTTAAAGAAAAGCAAGAGTTCCAGAAAAACATCTATTTCTGCTTTATTGACTATACCAAAGCCTGTGACTATGTGGATCACAATAAACTGTGGAAAATTCTGAAAGAGATGGGAATACCAGACCACCTGACCTGCCTCTTGAGAAACCTGTATGCAGGTCAAGAAGCAACAGTTAGAACTGGACATGGAACAACAGACTGGTTCCAAATAGGAAAAAGAGTAGTCAAGGCTGTATATTGTGACTCTACTTATTTAGCTTATATGCAGAGTACATCATGAGAAACGCTGGACTGGAGGAAGCACAGGCTACAACTAAGATTGCCAAGAGAAATATCAATAACCTCAGATATGCAGATGACACCACCCTTATGGCAGAAAGTGAAGAAGAACTAAAAAGCCTCTTGATGAAAGTGAAAGAGGAGAGTGAAAAAGTTGGCTTAAAGCTCAGTATTCAGAAAACTAAGATCATGGCATCCAGTCCCATCACTTCATGGGAAATAGATGGGCAAACAGTGGAAACAGTGGCTGACTACTTTTCTGGGATCCAAAATCACTGCAGATGGTGACTGCAGCCATGAAATTAAAAGATGCTTGCTCCTTGGAAGGAAAGTTATGACCAACCTAGACAGCATATTAAAAAACAGAGACATTACTTTGTCAACAAAAGTCCGTCTAGTCAAGGCTATGATTTTTCCAGTGGTCACGTATAGATGTGAGAGTTGGACTATAAAGAAAGCTGAGAGCGGAAGAATTGATGCTTTTGAACGGTGGTGCTGGAGAACTTGAGAGTCCCCTGGACTGCAAGGAGATCCAACCAGTCTATCCTAAAGGAAATCAGTCCTGGGTCTTTATTGGTAGGACAGATGTTGAGGCTAAAACTCCAATACTTTGGCCACCTGATGTGAAGATCTGACTCACTGGAAAACACCCTGATGCTGGAAAAGATTGAGGGCAGGAGAAGGGGACAACAGAGGATGAGATGGTTAGATGGCATCACTGACTCAATGGACATGGGTTTGGGTGGACTCCGGGAGTTGGTGATGGACAGGGAGGCCTGACGTGCTGCGGTTCACGGGGTCACAAAGAGTCAGACATGACTTAGCGACTGAACTGAACTGAATAAATAAATACACTGAGAACAATCCAACTCATTCTCTGTACTGTTTTACAATCATAACCATTTTATTTGGCAGATCTTTTAATCTTATTTTCAAAATTAACTGTCACAATGACTTTAAAAAAAAAAAGATCTCAGCACTTACCCTTTATTATTTAGTGGCGATGTTGGAGATAGGGAAGGACAGGTTCTCTTGGCAGATGGCTCTTCCTCTTCTTCATCTGATGAACTGTCTATGGTGAGATCAATCACCTCTACTTTCTTACTTTTATTTGAGGACTGGTGATGAGAAGCCACTTGGTGCTCTAATGTGGAGCTTAAGCATCCTAGGAGGGAATAATTGAAACACAAGGCAAAAAAAGGCCTGTGATATCTGTTTTTTTTCTCAGCCTATGGATTAGTCTATCAGTTATAGTTTAGACTTTATCAGTTATAGTTATATTGCTGGGGCCTAAGAAGAAAAAAGCAATAGTGGCTCTGTTTCTCTAAGCTCAAGACTACTAGTATAGATTGTCAAGGATTTTTTTTTTTAAACAATTCTGAATTAGAAGACTCAAAATGTTATGTCCGCCTCACAATAAAAAGAGTCTGAGAGCAAATTCACATATTACACATTTACCTGTACATTACCTGATACACTGAGAAATGTTATGGTAACACTTTAGCTTCCTTACAGCAAAAACATACTAGAAGCCAGAGAAAAATGCAAATGAAAAAAGAATATTCACTAACCTATACCAAGTCTGTTAAAAATTTAAAAGGATACCATTTCAAAAGCATGACTTTACCAAAAAAAAAGCTTATTAAGTTATGTTATTCTGAAACCTCATACACAAACATTTAAAACCTTGCAAAAGGGGAATTTAAAAAGAGCTTCACTACTTCTGAACATTTAATCAATAATTTAATAAGAGTTATTGTGCTATCCATAAATTACTGAATATTCTTTAAAAAAGTTGAGTTTTAATATTGAAAACCAGGCTTTAAAAGAGCAAGGAGACTGCACCATCCTTTTGGAAAACTAACACTCACCATCAACTCCATTGTAAGAGGCAGAAACTTCCTGTACTTCCTTTTTTGATCTCATAGGTGCCCAAGAGCCGTCCTCCTTAAACTGTATTTCATCACAATCTGTACAGTACTTTAGGATTCCATAAACAAGCTATAAAAAACAATTTGTCTTTTGAATATCACATTCTAAATTAAGACCTATTAGAATTACTGTTCAAAAAACATTCAGACCTATTTTTTGTACAAGTATAAATGAGAAAGTACAAGGTATTATTTGTTCTTAAAATCTAGGGCTAAATAGGAAAATAGTTACTTATTATCATGGTAGGTTTATGCAAGAAAATATTACATAACTAAAAAATGAGGTTTCCAGAGATTTAAAAAAAATAACATGGGGGGGTGTATGTTCACAGCAAGTGGGAAGAGGACAAAGAAAGAAAACTCTGTATTTCAAAAACAAAATTCTGTGTGTGCTGCTACTGCTGCTAAGTCGCTTCAGTCGTGTCCGACTCTGTGCGACCCCATAGATGGCAGCCCACCAGGCTGCCCCGTCCCTGGGATTCTCAAGGCAGGAACATTGGAGTGGGCTGCCATTTCCTTCTCCAGTGCATGAAAGTGAAAAGTGAAAGTGAAGTCGCTCAGTCACGTCTGACCCTCAGCGACCCCACAGATTGTAGCCTTCCAGGCTCCTCTGTCCATGGGATTTTCCAGGCAAGAGTACTGGAGTAGGGTGCCATTGTGTGAGTGGTATATAAACAGTGGTTATCTCTGAGAGGTAACATGGAAGATATTTATTCTTTTTCTTTGAACTTTTCAACATAATCCAAATTGCCTACAATAAGCACATCTTATTCAATAACTGTAGAAATACATGTAAAAATATGTACTCAAAGATACAACTCCTTGATAAATACCATGCAGATACTAAAAAATGAGATTTGTCAAAATGTGTAACATGAATGATCAAATTCTTAGGTTATAATGTTAAACTAAACCAAAGGATAAAAAATACTGATAATGTATAATCACAATTATGGGAAAATAAAAATCAGAAAATAATACATCTTTTTATTTTCCTGCTTTTTCCAATTTTTCTTTAGGAGTGTGTATGTATGTGTGGATATTATAATAAGAAAGAAAAATCCCAATTGATGGGGGCACTAAAGTTATGTAATATACAGAGTTGGTAAAATATTATTCAATTTATCAGTGATCACTGACGTCTCTGAAAAATTAAACATAAAACATTTAAGTCACATATTTACTTTCCCTCATATGATTGGTTTGGCATCTTTCAAGCTCCGGGTTATACCTGTATTGCTAAATGTATTCCATTCCTTATGTTATACCTTCTGGCTCCTTTGTTTCCTCAAAAACTATAGATAAGATGCATTAAGCATTTTGCTAGAGCGTGCAGGAAATATCAAGAATATATTTTTTTTCTTTTCACAATTATTTTTGTTCAGAGGGAAAAAGAAAAAAAAAAGAGGCTAGAGAATAGGAGAAAATTTAAAAAGACATTTGAAGATGTATGGAAGGACAGATAAAACACTGGAATGTCGGAAAAAAAAACTTGTGATGCTGTAGATGGAGAAGACAAAGACAAGTATTTTAGGGGAAACAGAAACAAAGAGAGCTGCTATTCAGTGTGTTGATTACTTTTAGGAGCCCACACAGCAGGGGGTAGGCCCATATAGTAAATGAAGCACCAGAAAATCTTCAAAAACAGCCCAACTTTTGGTCAGCTTAGGTGAACCAGAGTTTCACAATCCTTTCATTCTTCCTCTAGAAAGGTCTGCATGTCTAGGGACAGACGGATTCAAGTTAGGAAAAGATGTAAGCTACACCCTGCTCAGAACCACTGGTCCTTTAAAATGGTAAATGTCAGGAGGCACTAACAGTGAGGCATGTATCTTTAAAACAAGAAGACATAGTTAAAAAGGGAAAATGTTCACAATATTAATTACTTAGAAAAAATATGATTTCTACAGTCATGAATATCCTAAAAATATATAACTCAGAAACCACTATCTATAGAATTTTAATCCCAAACCTGATGGGTAACGAAACTGTAATAGATGGTTACTATGAAGTACAAGGAAAAACTTTAAAGTGACATACCCATCAATAATAAGGTGTTCATATGGGGCCTTCTTATCACAGACAGGACAAACCCAAGTTGTTTTTTCTCATTCATCTGAATATAAAGAGTTGCATCAAAACACTGCAGATGAGAACATGTAAGGGCCCGACATGGAATTGTCAGCCGCATTTTACCAAGCTTTAAAAGAGGGAGACAAAAGTTAAGTATTAGACAACCGTTGTTAAAAGTTTTTCCTGAAACAAACACAATGTGCATGTATTCTGATTTAAAGCATATTGTGTCTACTTTCAACACACTTCCTGTGAAACATCTACAGGTTAAAAATTACTATTATTTCTTTGGATATTAAAATACAGAGACTATAGAAAATCTATAGCAGAGGTTATTTACCCTCAATTCACAGCTTACAGATCCACTTTTAGGGGGAAGGACCATGGATCTCTTGAAATTACACACAAAATCTTACAAGTGTGTGCATTTTTCCAGATAATGCTTTTACCAAATTCTTAGGGTAGTCCCGAATCCAAAAAAGAACCACTTTACTAGGTACTGGGAAAGGAAAAATGAATGCCTTACTAAATGCTAAAGATCCAATCAACATGATCTCTGAATGAGAGTAATTCACAGGTCAAAACAGAATAAGCACTCCCATCTTTGGCACAATTGCCAAATGGCAGCTCTGAGCAAAGCCAGTTGTTCGCACTCTGTTCCCTCAATGGGTACCATCACAGGCAATTCAGCAAACACCTCTGGACCTCTAGCATCTCTGGTATGAGATTTGTTCTTCTCGCCTGGCAAACAGTGCTTCTGCCGACACGGGTCAAGTCTGTCCTATGAACAATGAGATCTGCTTCATTTGGTCTGAACTGCTAGCTTTGGCCCAAAGCAGAAAAGCTGTCCCAAGATCTGCCCAGGGAGCTACCATATCACCACCTCCTTGCATGGAGGACGCTTCACACAGTTCAGCCAGATAACCACTGCAGGGTCCCCAGAGGTCACAGTGTCCATATAGTATACAAGTCACTTACTTTCAATAACCATATTTTTTTCGCTAAATATTAGGAAAAGATTTTCACACATATTTGTGAGCTTGAAAAATAAAAGGTTTGAAAAGTATAAAAGTTAAATAAAAAAAAAAGATTCTTGGCTTTGAATTTCAGGGAAATGTGCAATTTCCTAGTCTACCAAGGAAACTGTCATTTGGGGTCCTAAATTATTGTTCTGGCACCAGTTGACTTACTGTGCCTCTAGGAAACGCACTTAACCCTGCTGGGCCTCTCTTTCTATCTCTGATAGAACATGGTTTTCCCCTTACTTCAATAGGATGTAGTGATGAAGAATAAACAAGGACCCAGAATGTGCCATCATCTTGAGAAAGGAGAAATGTCAGTGTATAGTATCAGAAGTATGAACAGGAAGGATACAGAGAAAACTGACAGTTTCCTCCTCTGTGCTCCCAACTCCACCCTGCATATGATCACACTATTTATTTATGTGTTTCTCCTCCTCCAAGAAACGTATCTGGCTCATCTCTTTATCTTCAGCACTAGGAAATGTACCTGCTACATATACAGCAGGAAGATGGTCCTGTGTACTGATCAGACTTCAGCTGTGCATGGTGGATAGTTTCTAGGAGGCACCATTCACTTAGGCTGTGAATTTTGGATGTTATTTAGTCTCTCTGAGCCTTAGTTTTATAAAATGGGGATAAAAATAGCATCTATACCATAAGACTGGGGGGTCTAAATTATATTCATTGTACAGGGTCGAACAAATAGTAAGTACAATATATGCCCCCCATTATTAATTAAAGTACATTTAAACACATTTCCTTCAAATCACTTTATGAGCTAGCAGAAGACCCACTCAAACCTTAGCCTAGTCAGTCTTCTCTTCTATGTTCACACAGTATTAAACAATTCCATTACTTCCCTTCTACACTTCTATTTAATTTTTATGATTTGATTTACCTAAGTACCTGATGAAAAGGCATACACATAAACAGAACTAGCTCTCATAACAAAAAAATCACCTACACCAAGACATACCACATTAGTCTAGAAACATTTTCCCAAAATGATCTAGTTGGTGGTGCTAAATTAAATTTTTATGTCTAAAGTTTGGCCTTAACTTATCTGGGAGATGCAAATTCCTACTGAGTAGGTATATTTACCACTGCCTTAAAACTAAGTAGAGAAATCCTAGGTGAATACAGTAATCACAGACGTGGTTCAGGTAACTGCATAACTAGTAGGCTACTTCTGACAGTTTATGAAGACAGTGGATAAGAAGATAAGATACAAAGACTGTTCCAGAATCCAAGCAAAGGCTGTAGAACTTATACTCTGAAAAGCAATTATTCTCCAAAGACCATCATCTCACATACCTTTAGCCCTAAATTCCCAGCTGTCAGTTCATCTTTTCATTGGGAGAGCAACTCTCAAGCCCTTATGATCAGCCACACTGACAAGTTTACCTACAGAATTTTTAAGGAACACTGCTACATGAATGGCACAGGAAGGACATGTACAAACAGGTACAAGAAAGAAGTTCACTTTGAAATGCAATTTATTACCTATCACACAAATGTCTTGTTTCAAAGAATTAGAGTAATTGTTACGTGATAACCCTCATATTCCTGACTTTTAAAAACAATCACTAAATTCTAAATACTTATCTAAGAGAGGACACTGAATTCTCTAACTTCAGAGAGGAAGCTGAGCTTTGAACATTTTCATCTTGTAATTACAAACTCCTTTTCCCTATATGGGATGGGATGGACATTTGCATCATTTGCAAATAAAACACTTTGAAAACAACTTCCAAATAAGTTTTCTAAAGCCACTAATCTTATTATAATAGTAACTGAGGATACTGCAAGAGAAAAAGAAATACCCTACTTAGATATAAGCTCAAATCAGCTTATACCAAAAGGACTCTAAAAAACATCAACAATATATGTACTTTTCCCTTGTAAAAAGAAAACAACAGTGTGAAATTGGGACTTTTACAACTTTTTCATCATTATCATTATCATAAGTATTTCATGAATAAATCTTCAAAGAGTTTCTGTTTCCTTTTCTTCTATCAACTCCAAGTGATTTGCATTTGAGTTTACAGGTCTAGGGAGTACCTCACAAAGCAGTTCACAAATATTCTTCCAGTTCTATTTTTAATAAATCAGAACTAAAAAATTCCCAAAGAACAAAAGCATTTTTAATTATTTTCATTGCCTTTAGCTAAACAGCACACAAACAGAAACTCATTTATTTTGAGCTGTGTATATCACAACAGGGCAATTCAAATGCACAGTCAGACATCATATTTACATATTTCAAAGGGAACAAATCTCTATTATTATTCTATAAATTTGATATATAGATGAGTTGTCATTAAAAAGTTTTACTTTTTAGAGTAAAAACCTACCTAAAATATAAGCATTACTGTTCCAGAATAACTGTAAAGGTATTGTTTCTTAGGTCAAATAGAAATCCATAAAAGTATTATAATTATGGATTATATATAGAGAGAGTTGTTTTTCCTACAGTCTGAATTTTGAAAGTGTAAGTCAATTTAAAATGAATTGCTATAGTTGCTGAAACTAAAAAAGGGGATATGGAAAGAAAAACTTAACGTTGGCCCATTAAATTAAGAGGTACAAGGAGCAAAATATGATTAGCATTTTGTAATAATATAAAGATCACCTGAACTATGAAATTCCAAACTAGTTCTATAAATAAGCACATCAAGATTTATATTGTGGTGCTTATTTATACAAATAAATGCTTCATCTAAATGTTAAATATAAACATCATAATATATTAGCACAACTATAAACACTTTTAAAATGAGAAGGCAAAAAAACAAGACCCTTTCTAGTGATTTAAATGGAAAATGAAGCTTATGCACATTCCTAAATTTCTCATATTCTCTAAACTGGTATTTTATAATGGAACGAGGTGGCAAAAAATCATGTCAAAGGGGAGGGTGGATAAATAGTTGTTTGGAAGAAAGACGGTATGATAGGTATACAACTTAAAAAAACTCTTCTTACCCTTCACTAACCTGGACTGTGAACCATTTTTCTAAATGTTAAAAGATACCACATTCCTTTACACTATAGTCTATTATAACATCTGATTAACTTAAGAATCCATCCCAGGTCCTCCAGCCAATAACTTTTATTGTACAAAAAAATTTAACATTAAATCTACCATCTTACCCATCTTAAAGTGTACAATTCAATAATACTATGTTCACACTACTGTATGACACATCTCTAGAACTTTTTCATCTAGCACCACTGAAACCCTCCCCCCAGCCCATGCTGCTAAGTCGCTTCAGTCGTGTCCAACTCTGTGTGACCCCATAGATGACAGCCCACCAGGCTCCCCCGTCCCTGGGATTCTCCAGGCAAGAACACTGGAGTGGGTTGCCATTTCCTTCTCCAATGCATGAAAGTGAAAAGTGAAAGTGAAGTCGCTCAGTCGTGTCTGACTCTTAGTGACCCTGTGGACTGCAGCCCACCAGGCTCCTCCGCCCATGGGATTTTCCAGGCAAGAGTACTGGAGTGGGGTGCCACTGTCTATTTTCTGTTTCCATGATTTTGACTACTTTAGATACTTCATGAGTGGAATCATATGGTATTTATGCTTTTGTGACTAGTTTATTTTGCTTATTGTAATATTATCAAGGTTTACCCACCTTGTAGCATATGACAGGATTTCCTTCTTTTTTTCATGTTGCATACATAATATATTTTATTTGTTCACCTCTTGATGGACATTTGGGTTGCCTCCACCTCTTGGCTACTGTGAATAACGTTGTGATGAATGTGGTTATGCAAATTATTTCTTCGAGATCTTACTTTGAATTCTTTTAGATATATGAATTGATGGATCACATATTCATTTTATTTTTAACTTTTTGAGGTACCTCAATACTATTTTCCATAATGGCTACAGCATTTTATATTCCCATCAAGAGTGCACAAGGGTTCCAGTATCTGTGGCACCCTTACTGACACTTGTTATGTTCTGTTTTTTTCGATTGGAGCTATCCTGATGGGCATGAAGTGATTATCTCATCTGTGCTTTTGATATGCATTTCCTTAATGATTAGCAGTGTTGAACATCTTTCCCTGTGCTGTTGGCCATCTATGTATCTTCTTTGGAGAAAGGTCTATTCAGTCCTTTGCTTATTTTTAATCAGGTTTTTTTTTTTTTTGCTGTTGAGTTGCTTGCCAAATTCAATTGAAGCTTTTCCCCCATGTTTCTTCTCGGAATGTAACAATTAAAGGTAATATAGTTTAGATCTTAAATCCACTGTGAGTTAATTTTGAGGGTTCAACTTCATTATTTTGCATGTGAATATCCAGTTTTCCCAATGCCATTAGTTTAGAGACTATCTTTTTCCTATTATGTAGTATTGACATTCCTACGTATTTGATCATATATGCTGTAAGAATTTGTTTTTGGGCCACTGGTCTATATTATCTATTAATATCATTATGTCAATACTATACCATCTTAATTACCTCTGCTTTCTAGCATGTTCTGAAATTAGGGAATGGAGGAGCTCAAAGTCTGTTGTCATTAAAATTGCTTTGGTTACTCAGAGTCCCTTGAGATTCCATAGAAACTTTAGGATTTTTTTTCTTAATTTCTATAAAACATGCCAATGGGATTTGATAGGAACAACAATGAATCTATAGATCACTTTGGTAGTATGGACATTTTAACAATGTTTTCTAGTCCATAATTATAGGATGTCTGTTTATTTCTGTTTTCTCTGAATTTTTGCAATGTTTTATAGTTTTCAATCTCCTTGGTTGAGTTTATTCCTAAATATTTTATCCTTTTTGGTACTATAGTAAATGGGAGGCTCAGATGGTAAAGCGTCTGCCTACAAGGCGGGAGACCCAGGTCTGATTCCTGGGTCGGGAAAATCCCCTGGAGAAGGAAACGGCAACCCACTCCAGTACTCTTGCCTGGAAAATCCCAGGGATGGAAGAGCCTGGTGGGCTACAGTCATGGGGTCACAAACAGTCGGATACGACTGAGCGACTTCACTTTCTTTCTTTGTTTCCTTTTCAGTTTGGTCACCTAGTTCCTTTTCAGAAAGACAATTAACTTTTTAAAATTTTATTTATTTATTTTTGGCTGTGCTGGACCTTTGTTGCTGCATGGACTTTCTCTAGTTGGGGTCAGTGGGGCTACTCTTTGCTGCAGCATGTGAGATTTTTATTGCTGTTGCTTCTCTTGTGGAGCACTGGCTCGAGGGCGCACAGGCTTCAGTAGTTGTGGCTCCAGGCACTAGCACACAGGCTCAACAGTTGTGGCACACAGGCTGAGTTGCTCTGCAGCCTGCAGGATCTTCCTGGATCAGGAATCCAACCCTTGTCTCCTATATTGGCAGGTGGATTCTTTCCACTGAGCCACCAGGGAAGCCCAAAAGGCCACTAACATTTGACTGCTACTTTATGTTGGTTTTGACTATAACTTTGTTAGTTCTAACAAGTTTCTTGTTTGTTTGAGGACTCTTAAGGGGAGTTTTCTACATAAAAGATTATGTCATCTGAAAATAGAAGTTATTTCACTTGTTCCTTTCCAATCTACCACCAGCCCAATTGTTCTGGCTAGAACTTCCAGTACTATATTGAACAGCAGTGGTGCAAACGGGCATCCTTGTCTTGTTCTTTACCTTGGAGGAACAGCTTTCAAGAAGTCTTTCCACATTGAGTATAATGCTCATTGTGGGCTTTTCATATGTCGAGGAAGCATCCTTATATTTCTAGTTGGCTGAGTATTTTTATCATGAAAGGGTGTTGAATTTTATTAAATGCTTTTGTAATTTTTTTCTATATTGATTGAGATGTGGGTTTTGTTCTCCATTTTGTTAATGTGCTCTATTACAATGATTTATTTTTGTATGCTGAACCATTCTTACAATTCCAGCTATGAATTCCACTTGGTCTGGTGTATGATTATTCTAATGCGCTGGTGAATTCAGTTTGCTAGAATTTTGTTGAAAGTTTTTGTTTCATCAGGGATACTGGTATGCAGTTTTCTAGTTCGTTTTGTTTCATTTTGTCTTGTCTCATTGAGTCTTTGTGTGGTTTTGAGGATCAGAAGGAAATGGCAACCCACTCCAGTGTTCTTGCCTGGAAAATTCCCGGGACAGGGGAGCCTGGTGGGCTGCTGTCTATGGGGTCGCAAAGAGTCGGACACGACGAAGTGACTTAGCAGCAGCAACATTATCCTCAAAGAATGAGTTTGGGAGTGTTCTTTAAATCTTTGTAAGAGTTTGAAAAGGCTTGGTGTTGATTGTTCTTTAAATGTTTGGTAGGATTCTCCATTGAAGCCAAGGGGTCCTAGGCTTTTCTTTGTTGGGAGGCTTTTCATTGCTGCTTCAATCTCCTCACTAGTTACAAGTCTGTTCAGATTTCTTATTTCTCTATGATTCAGTCTTGGTAGGTTATATGCTTGCAGGAATTTATCTACTTCTTCTAGGTTATCTACTTTGTTGGCATAGCAGTCTCATAATCCTTTTAATTTCTGTGACATCTGTTATAATGTCTCTTCTTTCATTTCTAATTTGAGCTATCTGAATCTTTCCTCTTTTTTTTTTAGTTTAGCTAAGGGCTTGTCAATTTTGTTCATCTTTCAAAAACCAACTCTTAGTCTCGTTTTTTTTTTGGACTGCTTTTCTAGTCTCTATTTCATTTATCTCTTTTCTAATCTTTATTTCTTTCTGTGTGCTGACTTCGGCTTTAGTTTGTTTTTCTAGTTTCTTGAGGTACAAGATTAGGTTGTTGATTTGAGTTCTTTCTTTTTTAATGTAAGCATTTACTGCTATAAACTTTCCTCTTCCTACTATTCTGCTGCATCTTGTAAATTTTCGTATACTGTATTTTTATTTTTGTCTTCAAATATTTTCTAAATTCCCTGTGACCTCTTCTTTTGATTCATCGGTTGAGAATGTATTATTAAATTTCCACATGTTTGTGGATTTTCCTTTTTCTTCCTGTTACTGATTCCTAGTTTCATCACATTGTGATCAAAGAAGATATTGTATATGATTTTAATCTTAGATTTGTTAGGACTTGTTTTGTAGCCTAACCGATGCTCTGTCTTAGAGAGTGTTCTGTGTGCCCTTGAGAAGAATGTATATTCTGCTTTGTTGGGTGCAGCATATCTGTTAGGTCCAACTGGTATACAGTGTTGATTAAGCTCTTTGCTTACTTACTGATCTTTGTCGGCTGTTCTATCAACAACCAAAAGTAGGGTATCAAAGTCTACTACTATTAATATTATTGTGTTGTTGCTGTCTATTTCTCCCTTCAGTTTTCTCAACTACTGAATCATATACATGGGAAAGAATTTAAAATATTTATACAGGGACGTCCCTGGCAGTCCAGGGGTTAAGACTCTGCCTTTTCAGTGCAAGGGGGGGGCACAGGTTTGATTCCTGGTTGGGGAACTAAGATCCCATATGCCACATGGCATGGCAAAAAAAAAAAAAACACCCAAAACCCAAACAAATAGAAAAATCCTGGAGTCAAAATATTTTCCCTATAAAAATGACTGGCCATAGTAAGGGAAAAAAAGAGAGAAGGTTATATACAAAATGATAGGTTTGGTGGTTTTTCTTAATTTCACTGTATTTTTTCCATAATTTACAGATGCTTAATAGTGAACAGAAGTTTTCTTAACAAAAGTTTTTTTTTTAAGCTATGCAACATATTGTTATTATAAACTAATTCTTGAGCTACAGACTTTTTCATTACTTTTTGTGTTGAGGTTTTATAAATTATGAGACTAAGATATAAGATAAATAAAACAATTTTTGTTTTTTTAAGAATTAAAAAAAATTTTTTTTAAAGAATAAATTAATCTTAGATTAGTAGGATTTCAGTATTAAAAGCCTTCAATATCAGACTTGCCTGAACAATCCCAGCAAATGAGGAAATAGCTGAGTTCTCTTATTTTTCAAATTTTCTCCCCAATTTGAATATGATTCATTACACCACAAAAGGCAATCAAAATGTAACGTACTTTTAGTTTTTCATGTATTTTTGTATGAAAGCATCACTCAACTACCATTCCTACTACTGGTGGACCTAACATCAAATTAGTTAAAAAACAAACCTTAACAACACATTTTTGGAAACATTCACTACCAGTTTTCACTTAGGCATTATATTTATTTTATACAAATGAATGAAACTGATCTCATTTTCTGGTTTAAAAATATGTCTAGTTGATTTTTATATGCTACCAATTCAATTATTCAGGTTAAACAATAGTTTTTAATTCTTGTTATAGTCATTGCTGGCAAAGTGGTTAAGCTAAATGTATGAGTAATCATGGCCAGATTTTTATTCAGAAGCATACTATTTAATAAAATGAAACTTCAATAAATACACTGAAATGAAAAACATGCCTCATTTGGAGATTTTACACTTAAGTCTGAGAGACAGTCATCTAGTAACCATAATCAATATTTAAATATAACTAAGAGTAGAAAAATTTTATAGACATAAATTTGTTTAGATTTCAAATCCTAAGACTACATAATATCTTTTACTTTTCATAAACTCTTAACAAGTGTGTATGTTTCAAGGTAACAGAATTTGTTAAATATTGGAAATACTTAATAAAAAAAGAAAATGTGTATTAAACCTCCTGGGGAGCAAATATTAGTTAGCACTTACTGGACATAGTAGAGAAACCCTCAGGCTGGTTGTAGCTATTTCACTGTCTGGATCCGCAGTCAACTTCTCTTTAACTGACATTCATCAAAGAAAAAAACAAACGAAAGAAGTTTATTAAAGATGTATCATTGATGCAACACAAGAAAAAGAATGAGGAACTTAAAAAAATGGCACTAAAGAATAATCTGCTCAGTTATTTCCTAATCAACTGAATGAAAAAAACAATTTTATAGTTTATCTCTACAATAAGCAAAGGAAGGAAAATGACCGTATCCCTATCTATAGACTGACTACACTTCCTGTAAGCTTCCTATTTCTCACCGACACAACAGAAGTTGCACTGCACTAACATAAAGGGCATTTACATAAGCAGTTTACCATAGTCGACTGATGGCAGACCCTTCTTTTGCAACTCTAAGAAACTGGATAAATATCTTCTTTCTTTTAAACTATGACCATATTATTTTAAAAGAAACTAATAAAAACTATAAAACATGTATAAATTTTTACAAAGCTCAGATAATAACAATACTTATTGTAAACATATTAATTCTAATTTCATGTTGTAAAAAGAAAAAAGTTCACTGCCTTTTTAAAAACCATATAATTATTTGAGTTTTATATTTATTTACCCATAACCTGATTAGTTACACTATCTTGGGCAAGTCAATCCTCCTCTCTGAGATTAACTTAACTTCTTAGAAAATAACAACCCACACTATATAATCTCTTAAGTCTTCTAAGTTCAAATTTCCTGTGGTTCTTGAGAGAGACAGCACTGGTAATTTTACTTTTAAAGCTATTCTGTTACTCTTGGTCAGTCTAATACAACAAGGATCTTTATACTTCTCATCTGCAAACCAGCAATATTCAAGGTTACTTCTGAAAACCCTAGAACTTCAGTTAAACTTCCACACAGAAGTGAGCCAGGATATACCTAAATGTAATATTCAAATAATTTTAGAAACTGTTTCACAGTAACTTTAAAGTCTATTTGTGCAAGGGGGCCCAAGCGGAGTAGTTGTGGACATAGTTAAACATAGAATTTCAGACTTGAGGCACAACTGACTGTGACCAGAAAGTTGACTGATAGATGGGTAGAAGCACAGATATGCATAAATACAGAGAGAGAAGAAAAGGGAAAAAGTACCTGGATAAAGAATTTCAGAACAGATGTCTATTGAACTAATAGCCATTTATAATAATTAAGAATCCTGCCTTTATTAAACTTGATGAGCATATAGTCTGGATTTTTTTTTGAATTGGTCCAAATCTTAGATACTCTATACATCTGTTTCCATAAACTTGTGGATCTCAACTAAGATGCACATCAGAACTACCTACAGAGCTTTCTAATTTATAATTGCCCAATGAATCAAAATGGAGAAGAGGGATACAAATGAGTAGTTTTGTAATAAAAAGTTCCAGATGTGATTCTGATGACATACTAAAAAGTAATTTTATGGCCTGGAAATTCTGAAAATTTAATGTCTACTTAACTTGTAGGCTATCACATCTAAAAAGGCATACAATCCATGGATTTTGTCTGGAAAATAGTTATCACATCACTTATGCTAATTAATTATATAAGTAAATTATGAAAAAATGCTTTTGCCATTATAGACCCAATTTTAATCCTTTCTTAAGATACATTTAATGAATAGTATCTGCTTAAAGGTGACAACTGCCATATGATAAATGTGATTACTAACCATTTTACAACCACCCCTCTTAATACCCACACAGCAATACAAACAGCAATGAGAACAGTAACTGACTTTAGGTTTTGTCTATATGAAGTTCAGTGTTAGTACTCTGAAAAGAAATGAAAAAGGAGAGGCAACCTGAGGCAGTGGTTCAGAGCAAAGAATCTAGAGCCAGCCTAGGTTATAATTCAGCCTTAGTCACTTTTCTGTGCCTCAGTTTCATCATCTTGTAAATGAGAATAATACTAGTAGCTCATAGCATTGTTTTAAGAATTAAATGAGTTAACACAAACAAATGCTTTAAAATAACATTATTCTCAATAAATATTAGCTATTGTGTGGAATGGGGAGGGAGGTGGCAGGAAGGTTCAGGAGGGAGGGAAAAAACATTAGCTGTTGCAACAAAATAAAATATGATTTGCATGTTCATTTTCTTTCAGAGGTGAAAGATTTTTCTGAAATTATTTTAGAATCAGTTTGTCACTTTCTTTTAAGAAAAGCTTTGCTTTTTCACCTTTGCCATTATAGATTCAATCAATTCTTTCCTGTAAAGATACTTTTTGAGGATCTTGACTGAATTGAATTTAACCTACAGATCAAACTGGAGAGAACTGATATCTCTCCAGTAACAATACTGAGTGTTCTGATCCATTAACATGATTTCTCTCTCCAATATTCAGGTCTCATTTTAGTTACTCTTACCAGCGTTTTATAGTTTTCAGCATACAAATCTTGCATGTATTTTGCATAATATATCCCTAAGTAGTTCATTTTTGTGATGTTACAATGTTTATAAACTGACCATATAAATTCACACATTAGCTCAAGTAGCTTTTTTTGGGATAGAGTCTTTGGGATTTTTTTCCCTACACAATGATGTCATTTTCAAATAAAGACAATAATTATTATTCATTTCTAATCGTTTCTTTTTTCTTGCATTATTGTGCTGGCTAGGATCTCAAGGGTAATGCTGAACAGACGTATTAAGAAAGATATTCTTGCCTTATTTTTAATCTTAGGGGTGACGTTTTTACCATTTAATATGATATTAGCTAGAGGCGTCTTTTAAAATACCCTTTCATACATTAAACAACCCTCTTGTCTCTACTTTGCTGAATTTAATCATGAATGGATATTGAAAAAGTGACCAAAAGCTTTTACTGAATCTATAGTGATGATCAAATGATTTGTTTTTTGTTTAGTTTGCTGAGATGAATTATAATGACAGATTTTTAAAAATATTTAATGACCCTAATATTCCTGTATAAACTATTTGATCACTATCCACTACCTTTTTATATACTATATTTAGTCAAAACAATTCTGAAAAAGAAAAAGGTGGAGGACTATCTGATTTCAAGAATTACTATCAAGCTTTAATTAGTAAGACTGTGCTATTGGTATAAAGATAGACAAATAGGTCAATGGAAGATAATGAGGGAATCCAGAAATAAATTTATATACGTATCATCAATTAGTTTTTTATAAAGGTGCCAAGGTAATTAAATGGAGGAAAAATTAGTATTTTTGATAAATGTTATGCAACAACTGGGTATCTATATGGGGAGAAAATGAACCTATAAGTTTACCTTGCATCACATACAAAAATTAATTTCTGATGAAGTGTAGGGACTTCCCTGGTGATCTAGTGGTTAAGAATCCACCTGCTAACGTGGGGGGCTTGGGTTTGATCCCTGGTCTGGGAAGAGCCCACATGCCCGTGGAGTAACTAAGCCTGTGTGCCATGAGTCTGTGCTCTACAACAAGAGAAGCCACTGCAATGAGAAGCCCATGCACTGCAGCTAGAGAGTAGCCCCTGCTTGCTGCACCTACAAAAAGCCTGCATGCAGCAACAAAGACCCAGCATAGCCAAAAATAATGTAAAATAAATTGCAGACCTAAACTAAAACAATAAAACTTCTAGAAGTAAAATGTTTGTGATCTGGATTTGGCAAAGATTTCACAGTATACAAAAAGCATAAACTATAAAAGAAATGGGAAAAATCTGAAGAGACATTTCATCAAAGAAGCTGGAAGGATGGCAAATAGGCACACGAAAAGATGTTTAACATCCTTAGTCATTAGAAAAGCGCAAATTAAAACCACAAATGACATATCACCTACACAGTAATCAGAATAGCAAAATCAAAGCAGCCTGACAATACCTACTGCTAGTGAGAATAAGGAAAAACTCAAAATTTCAAATCTTATTGGACAGAATGCAAAAATGGAACATGCACTTCATAAGAAACTGCCAATCTCTTTTCCATACATTTATTATGTGACCCAGCAACCCTAGTCCTGAGTAACTACCCAACAGAAATGAAAATATATGTTCACAAAATTGAGATATTCATATGCAAAATGTAAATGTTTCCAGCAACTTTATTCATAACAAAAAACTGGAAATGATCTAAATGTCCATCAACTGACAAATGGATAAAGAAATTACAGTACCAATAAATGGAACATTACTCAGTAATACAGAGCTCAAACTACACAAACGAACCTAAAAGGATTATACTATGTGAAAGAAATCAGAAATGAAAGGCAAGGGGTGGGATGAATTGGGATTAACATATATACACTACTGATATTATATATAAAATAGAGAACTAATGAGAATCAATTGCATAGCTCAGGGAACTCTACTCAATGCTCTATGATGATTTAAATAGGAAGGAAATAAAAAAAAGGGGAGGATGTATGTATATGTATAGTTGTTTCACTTCGTTGTACACTAGAAACTAATTCAACACTGTAAAGCAATTATACTTCAATAAAGTGTGTGTCTGTTAGTCACTCAGTTGTGTCCGACTCTTTGTGACCCCATGGACTGTAGCCCACCAGGCTCCTCTGCCCCTGGGATTCTCCAAGAAAGAATACTGGAGTGGGTTGCCATTCCCTTTTCCAGGGGATCTTCCCAACGCAGGGATTGAACCCAGGTCTCTTGCATGGCAGGCAGCTCTTTACCATCTGAGCAACCAGGGAAGCCTTCAATAAAAAATAATTTTTTAAAAAAAGGCTACATGTTGTGGGATTTCAAATATCTGAAATTCTGGAAAAGGAAAAACTACAGAGATAGAAATCATATTAATGGTTATGGGAAGTAGGGGAGAAGAAATGAGAAGAACTGTGAAGGTCCATAGAGGAACTTTCTGAGGTGAAAAATGTTACATGTTTTCATTGTAACATGTGGCTCATGATTACATATACCTGTCAAACTCAGAATGTACACTTAAAAAGTTTAATTTTTACTGCTTGTAAACTGATAAATACAACCAAAATATTGAAGAAGAAAGGTAGGGGATGGGAATCACTATGTTAAATTTCAGAAGAAAGTATGGAGGAATGACAAAAGCAAGTAAAGTATTCATCGTTTGTGGGCATGGGAGTGAAAAATAAAAACACGACATGGTATTTATCCCGCTGCGTCAACCAACATGTGATAAGTCTTCCAGGAGTTCAAGTTTTCTTGTGTCACTGTGAGCTGCAGCAGTAACAGTATTTCCTTTATGACCCATAATAAAGTTACAGTTAGCCATATTAAAAATTAATCTTTGAAAATCCCTGTTGTCTTGTGCTATGAGAGTTGGCCACTAGTCACATGTGGTTATATTTAAATTTAACCAAAAGTAAAATTCAGTTCCTCAGCTGCACTACCACATTTCAAGTGCTCAGCACAGACATGGTGCTGGTGGCTACCACACGGGACAGGACAGTGCTGATGCAGAACATTTCCATCATCACAGATGGTTCTATTAGTGCTGTTCTATTTTTTTTAAATTCTATCCTTTTTAGACTTTTAAAGCTGGAAACAACTGAACATACTAAGTTCAGCATGTTCATTTTATAAACAAGAAAACAAGAGGCACAGAGACGTGATCTTTCACTCAAGATCTCTTCTCATCAGTTTACTTAACAGAAGTCTTAGGGTCTACTATGTGCCAGACCCTGAGCTAAGCATTAGGAATTCAAAGAAAGATAGATTAAATTCCTGCCTAAAGGAATTCATAGTCTAGATGGGAGCAAAGATACTTAGTTGAGAGCATCTCTAATGCACTGTAATGGAAACTAGCTGAAACTCAATGCATCAACTCTGAGGGTTCTGAGATGCCTTCGGGAAAAAGTGAAACATGCAGGGTAACTACAATTAGGCAAAGGAGGTAACAGGGAAGTTTGAGTCACAGAGAACAATACTGACACAGCATTGAGGAAAAGAAAGAATTCATTACTTCTGGAATATAAAGAATGAGAGAGGAGTGAATACACATGACAAACGAAAGTAATAAACAGATGCCACACCATGGAAAGCTATACGTTTACGTCATCCTAACAAAGTTAGTTTGTTTTTGTTTTTTTAATTTTTAAATTTCTATTTATTCTTGGCTGTGCTGAGTCTGTTGCTGCACCAGCTTTTCTTTGGTTGTGGTGTATGGGCTTCTCTTGTTAAGGAGCACAGGCTCTAGGTGTGCAGGCTTTAGTGGTTGTGGCATCCAGGCTTAGCTGCCCCACGGCATGTGGGATAAGGCTTTAAACCCATGTCTCCTGCATTGGCAGGTGGATTCTTTACCACTGAGCCAGGAGGGAAGCCCTCAAAGTTAGTTTTTATTCTCTGGCCACTTTCCTCCTTTGCTCTCTCCAATCCAACCCCACATGCCTTGTCTCTTGATATTTCCTCCTCCTATCTTGGGGTTTAATTCCTCCTCATCCTTATAATCTTGCCTTAAACATCACAGCACCAGAGGACTATGTTCTGCTGTTACCTCCAGAGTTCCCTGTCTTTCTACTTTAAGACACATGTCACAACTGTAATTCATTAGTGATTTGTGCAATCATTTAATTTTGTCTTTCCCATCTGACTACAAACTTCTCAAGGATGCAGAAACAGCATATGTTTTGCTTAATACCATGTTCTCCTGTGCCTAGAACACAATAGACTCAAACAATTTCTTGAATGAGATGAATGAATCAATAGATTAATACTGGGCAGGAAAAGGGACATTTTCCCTGTGATTGAAGAGAATAAGTGAGGATGAGTATGAATGAAGTTATGGTGACATTAAGGAAGAAATGGACAATTTAGAGAAGTCATATAACACCAGTTTTCTTACACTGACAGTGTGTTGAAAGAGAGGGAATATTGTTTAAGTATGGCCAAGGTTTAAAATGTCTGCTCAGGAGAAAAAGAAGTAGAGGCAGGAGCCTGACCAAGAATTAGTAAAGGACTTTTGTGATAGTTATGAGGGGAAAACTCTACATGAAGGTGGAAACCACAATACAAAAATCTACTAAATCAAATGAACCAGAGAGTGGATTTCTCTGTGAAAAGCCTAAATACTATTGACTTTATTTCAGGAATAATGCCTGATTTATTTCTGTCTGAATAATTTCTGATTTATTTATTGATAAGAATGACTTAAAATGAACATATTTGGAGGTAATTAGAGCCTTCAAAATATCTGAGATATCCACCAACATTTTCTTCTGTCAAGTTGTTTTACAGAATCTTTTAATTACATAATTAATTTGCCAGGAAAGTTATTTCTTTAGAGATAGCATAAAGGCAAACAATCTATTCTTTAGTCAATCACGACTAATGTTTTATTGGTAGGATCCAATGAATGTTTTGTTGGTTTCCCAGGCCAGTTAAGATAAGACACAAAGTGTGACAAAAATTCTACCCAATCTCCTACTATTCTCTACTTCCAGGATGCATCAGAGATGAAATAAGCAGCTTTTGAGTTAAGTAGCTTTTCCTGCTTAACAGTGGCTAACAGTGGTTTGTGCCGGTAAAGAAAGTAACTCTAGGCTCACCTTTCCACTCCCCCTCCAGATGGTGCTACAGCTACAAGTGGAGAAGAGCTTATGCTTGAACAAAGACAGCTTGCCTTCTTATTACTGTTGTGCCACTTAATAGCTTCATCAGCTTTTAGCTTTATTTCCTGGTCTGACCTTTTCCACACAGGCTCCCATAATTTAATAACACTTTCTGACTAAATGAGAGTCTAACACTATGTGGCAAAATACCAGATTCTCAAGAGAATGACCAGGAATGGAGTGTGAAAAAAGAAAAATTCTTCTCTTCATGTTCCTTCAAAGCAGGTGTCGGCCCCTTCTCTACTTTTAGGGTCCCTCACTATTTCCTTGGCCTTGGCAAATGGTGCTTCCACTCCCTTAGACATCACCCAGACCTCTAGCTCTCCACTGTCTACCAAGTAATGTCGACAGAGGCATTGGCTACCAGTGTGCTCCTCTTGATTCAGAATATTCGCATTTTTAAAAGAGCCTTTTTAAAGTAGAAAAATCCTTCAATGAACTCTGAAGGGTATACTGATATTCAGAGGTAGTGGCATCTTTTACTCTGGTATGAAAACAGGTTAGAACAAAAATAAAAGCTATGCCACAAAGAGAAGCAAGAGGAAAGGTGATCTTACTGCTTTAGTTTTTTTCCAGCAGAATGTTCCTAACTACAGATCTGAGAGGGGCTCCATTAATCAACTCACATCAGGAATGTCCTTAAAGGGTAGCCATCTAACCTTTATCCGTAAGAGTTTTGTTTTCCAAGTGCCCATCTCCAGATACTTGCAAATTCATTTATGAAGAATCTACCTCTTATAAAGAAGAGAATAAAGGAAGAACTTAGTTTACTTCTTTGGAAAGGCCATCAACCTCTGGGCTTAACCCTCAATGAGGCCAGAATAGTCTAGCTGCACCTTTCGACCTCTCAAATTCAGCAGGACAAAAGGAACGATCCTTTCCACCAAAGAATGCAGATTTTGGAGGAGTGTTAGATTATCACGTGGTATAAACTTCTTGTTACAGATGAGGAACGAGCAATTCAGAGGGGGTAGACTGACTTTCCTTCAGAATGGACTGGTTGGATCTCCCTGCAGTCCAAGGGACTCTCAAGAGTCTTCTCCAACACCACAGTTCAAAAGCATCAATTCTTCTGCGCTCAGCCTTCTGCACAGTCCAACTCTCACATCCATACATGACCACAGGAAAAACCATAGCCTTGACTAGACGGATCTTAGTCGGCAAAGTAATGTCCTGCTTTTGAATATACTATCTAGGTTGGTCATAACTTTTCTTCCAAGGAGTAAGCGCCTTTTAATTTCATGGCTGCAGTCACCATCTGCAGAGATCAACCCTGGGATTTCTTTGGAAGGAATGATGCTAAAACTGAAGCTCCAATACTTTGGCCACCTTATGCGAAGAGTTGACTCACTGGAAAAGACCCTAATGCTGGGAGGGATTGGGGGCAGGAGGAGAAGGGGATGACCGAGGATGAGATGGCTGGATGGCATCACGGACTCAATGGACGTGAGTCTGAGTGAACTCCGGGAGTTGGTGATGGACAGGGAGGCCTGGCGTGCTGCGATTCATGGGGTCGCAAAGAGTCGGACACAACTGAGCGACTGAACTGAACTGAGACTAACTTTCCAAGGCCACATAGCTGACTAAAAGCAAAACTTATTTCATTGTTTTATCTACCACCCCACTGACTTTCTTTTTACTTTGTTAATGAAGGGATGGTGTCATCACATATCCTTGGATGTTTTTCCTGGATAAACCTTAAATACACAATAATTGTTGTAAAATATATGCCAAGATTTTCTTTTCATCTTCTAGAATTCCTGAACATTTATTTTTATGAAGCTTTGGTAAAGTATTTTGTGTTCATATACTGATGTTACAAAGTTTATTTTAAGATCAATAAAATATAAATTATACAATATAGGTCATGACAAAGTATTAAAACTTTTTTTTTGGCCACACCATGCAGTATGTGGGATCTTAGTTCCTCAACCAGGGATAGAACCCATGCCCTCTAAAGTGGAGGCATGGAGTCTTAACCACTGGACTGCCAGGGAATTCCCTAAAACTACTGTTAGGTCTTGAATTACTCGAGCTCACAAAACAAGGTTTTCAGTGTTTTAATCCACTATGACAAGCTCTAGTAAAAAAAAAAACCCTAAAATTTCTTGAGTTGAGAATACACTATTCTAACTTTTACCAAAACAGTTCAGCTGCATAAATAAAACAAGATTATCATACGTACTTAAAGCTCTGAATGATCCGGGTTCCTTATTCCCTTTGCTCGTAACCTCTGAAGAAGAACTGTTGAGGACAATTGTTTTACAAGATACACTGCCATGGAATAGTTCTGGAAAAAAAAAAAAGATGTAGAAAACAAACAACATATGTAAGTAAATAGGTACATCTACTTTAATCCCAAAATGATAAAGAAAATTAACACCTGTTAAAACACCTACTATGTGCCAAACACTATCTCAGGTGTTTTCATGAATTGTAATTCACTTAATCTTAACCAAAAAGCTGCTGAGGAAAGTGAAGTGTAGAGAAGTAAAAGAATTTGCCCTAATTTTGCAACTTTCAAGAGATAAAGCCAAATCTGTTATGCTTCTGTATTACCTATCTATGATTGAAGCTAACCATTTTAGGCATTTTTGTAAAAGAACATCATTAAAAATAAATATAAACCATGGCCAATAAGATGTCAAAGTCATCATAAACCATATTTAGTAAGTAACGGTAGCTATTCAAAAAATTACAAATTAGATTACTAATTTATACCATTGAATCTCTCTATGCTTTAACTAGTTCTTGAAAAGACCCTACTTCGGCTATTACCACAATAAGCAGAGGGAATACTAAATATTCAAAGAGAAGCTGCTGGTTTGGCAAGTGAACAGATGAATATTCATGACCAGCAGAGGGATTACCCAGAGATGGAAGCAGGAAAAAGGGAACAAAGAAAAAGTTGATCAACAAGGCAAAGGAAAGGGTACATGACTGGATAAAAGGAATAAAAGAGGGCTGAAGCTTATGAAGGGTAAGAGAGGTAAATGAGGAGGCCCACTTTCCACTTGGTATTGGAATCAAGAAGGAGATCAAGAGACTGGGAAAGAAGCAAAAGGAAGAATAATTATTGCCACCTTCTATTTATTAGCTATATAGAGCTTTGTATACACTCTTAATGTATACTATCCACTTCATTTAAACCTCAGAGAAGGCCTGTAAAAGATATATAGGGCAAGTACTTTTCTAAGCTAAGGATTGATGCAATGGAGCACACAAAATATTTTTTAATTTAAATTTTAAAAATGTATGTAATCTGCTCATGATCATGTACCTGCTTGGTGACAAAGGTGGCACTAGAAATCAAGAGGAAAGAGTAGGGATATCAAGTCAAAGGACTAATGGCCAAGGCCAGAGTGGCTCTCTATAGATCTTAACTTCACACACCATTTGATTTGACCTTCCTAACCTAGTCCAATGTACATTCCAACTTTCATTTACGTCCACTCTCTGGAAAACACATTCCCCTCTTTTGGCAAGAGGAGAATATATCCCACAATACACTCTGGAAGGTCACATTTTCATTTATAGTTCAGAAACTTATTGGTGCTCACATTGGTGCCCCCTTTTCTGGGGGCAGGGTCGGGGGGAGTACAAAAGAAGCTAATGTGAGAAGGATAAATTAGGAAGTTTGGATTAACACATATACACTTCTGCAATGCAGGAGACCCTGGTTCAATTCCTGGGTTGAGAAGATACCCTGGAGAAGGGATAGACTACCCACTCCAGTATTCTTGGGCTTTCCTGGTAGCTAAGACCATAAAGAATCTGCCTGCAAAGCAGAAGACGGGGGTCCAATCCCTGGGTTGGGAAGATCCCCTAGAGAAGGGCATGGCAAACCACTCCAGTATTCCTGCCTGGAGAATACCCATAGACAAAGAAGCCTGGCAGGCTGCAGTCTATGGGGTCACAAAGAGTTGGACGTGACTGAGTGAATAAGCACAGCACATAAATAAAATATATAATCAACAAGGACCTACTAAATAGTACAGGGAACTCTGTTCAATACTCTGTAATAACATAAATGGAAAAGAATCTGAAAAAGAATGGATATATGTACATGTAAAACTGAATCACTTTGCTGTACATCTGAAACTAACACAACATTGAAAACAACTATACCTCAATATAAAATAAAATTTTAGAAAATTTAGAGCTAATTTACTTTCATTAGATGTTTCCCTGGTGGCTCAGACAGTAAAGAATTTGCCTGCAATGCAGGAGACCCAGGTTAATCCCTGGGACAGGAAGATCCCCTGGAGAAGAGAATGGCTACTCACTCCAGTATTCTTGGCTGGAGAATTCCAAGGACAGAGGAGTATGGCAGGCTACAGTCCATGGGATTGCAAAGAGTCAGACATGACTGAGCGACTAACATAATTGAACACGATTATTTTTAATTGTCTTTCTAAAAATTTCATTTATTCATTTATGGCTGTGCTGGGTCTTTGTCACTGTAAGCAGGCTTTTTCTCCAGTTGCGGCGAGTGGGGGCTACTCTCTTGTTGCAGTGCATGGGCTTCTTGTCGAGGTGGCTTCTCTTATTGCAGAGCATGGCTCTAGGGTGTGTGGGCTTCAGTAGTGGCAACTCCTGGGCTCCAGAGCACAGATTCAATAGTTGTGGCTCACCAGGGATCAAATCCATGTCTCCTGCATTGGCAGGTGGATTCTTTACCACTAAACCACCATGCAAGTCCCAAATCTTCTAATTTATTAATGAGGAGCAAATAAAACTTGCCAAAATTTTAGACTGACAACAAACATACCAATCTAATATAAAACTAAAAAGCTTCTTTTGGAAAAAAAAATCCTACTCATCTTTATTATTTGATTAATGCTTTAAGTATGACAGAAACTGAAGAAATGCTAATTAACACTGTGAAATCATATACTGACAGCTTGAGTATTCAGAATCACCTAAAGTTTTATATAGATTTTTAAGGAGAGATCAAGTAGAAACCACAGGTACAAGTGAAAATGTATGTTCACTCTAGCTGAAACACATTAACAAGCAAAAAAGTGAAGAGATGGTCAGCTGTTAACAAACACCACATGTATTGATAATATGTTAACAAACACCACATGCATTGATAACATGGAATTAAATTTTATATCACATGAAAGATTCAGCAGCAACTCCCTACTCAAAAAACAAAACAAAACAAAACAAAAAACAAAACACCATGTTCATAGTGGTATAGTATCTCTTCCAGGTGGATGGTATCATACTATTCCAGCTACCCCTTCAAAGTCCATTCCCTCTCCAATGCGTGAAAGTGAGGTCACTCAGTCGTGTCCAACTGTTCGAGACCCCATGGACTGCAGCCTACCAGGCTCCTCCATCCATGGGATTTTCCAGGCAAGAGTACTGGAGTGAGGTGCCACTGCCTTCTCAGTTCAAAGTGCTACCTAACTCCAACTACTGAAATACATTGTACTACACTAATGGTTTTGTCAAACGCTCTTTCAAAGTCTTCAAATTGTCTACTGAGTTCATAGGACATTTTCTTCATTAAGATATGATACACACATCAAGTATCAGTATTTACACAAGTATCTAAACTTCTCTACAATGACAGTTTAATAAGTGCTAGATGCAGTGATTACTCTGAGGTAGGATAAGAAGTTATAGTTCACTTATTTCCTTCAAGCACTGTAGTAACTTTTTCTTTTATAATTTTTTAATTGACATGTAACATTGTGTAAGTTTTAAAGTGTACAACATGTTGACTGCAAAGAGTTAAAATATATTGTAAGATGGTTACCATCACTATGGGCTTCCTCGGTTGCTCAGACAGTAAAGAATCTGTCTTTAATGCAGGAGACAAGGGTTCGATCCCTGGGTCAGGAAGATCCCCTGGAGAAGGGAATGGCAACCCACTCCAGTATTCTTGCCTGGAGAATTTCATGGATAGAAGAGCCTGGTGGGCTATAGTCCATGGGGTCACAAAGAGTCAGACGTGACTGAGTGACTAACATTTCCACTCACCACCACACCACATTTATTTCCTTTGAAGACATAACAGTAACATTTCTCAATAAAAACTAATAATATAGAAATTAATCCTCCAAACAGTAAGAGATCCTACGTGTACTATTTAGAGTATCTTCATAAGCTGAGTAAAACTAGTGATCAAAAACCAAACTAGTAAGTTACTATCGTGCTGTATTATCAGCAACCACATTTCCCTCCTCTTCCACAGTTTCAGACTTTTTTCATGGTTCACTGTAAACACCCTGGTGTTTATACACTTCCCAGGCAGGTTATACTCTCACACCACAGACAAACCCAAAATATCTGCAATACCTTCTTTAAAAAGGAGGAAAAAACAAGGAGCCCAAGGTACACCAGATAAAAAACATTTTAAAGGACTGAAACCTAGTAGTGACATATTGATTAGGTGAAGGACAAAAAGATGACCGTGATAGATGTCAAAAAGGATTTTGATAATATATCTAAATTTACTGGATATTTCTCTCAAAAATATCCAGTAAAAAAGAGGATCATAGGATTATGTTATTAATGCAATTAAGTTCTAACAAGAATTAATAGTCATTATAATACTTAATGCTGTGACACATCTTCTCATTAATATAAAGAACAAGTCAAGTATGTCTACTAGTGCTGACATTATTTAACATTGTTCTGAAGGCTACAGACAGTACAACAGAACAAGAAGAAGAAATTATGGCATAAGTATCAGGGTTATCATTATTTATATAATGATACTTCTCAGACTCAGGACTGTTGGTCTGGAAACACTAAGGAACCTACTAAAAAGTTATCAGAACCAATATAGGAATAGTAAATATTCAACAATAACTAGTTTTTAAATAAGTCAAAAATAAAATTTTAGAAAATACAATAGAAAAAGAACTATTTACACAAGCAATAATAATAATAAGAATCAAAAAATATGAAAGATTTATGAGAAGAAATCTATTAAATTACACAGGAACATGAAAGAAGATTCGAATAAATGGAGAAACACAGCTCCTGAAATAAAGACACTGAATATCATAAATAAGTTAATTCTAAGTTAACATACAAATTTTAAGCAAGCTCATTCACTTCCAGAAAGATTTGGGGGGAATAATACAAGGGAATATGTCTTATTCTCTGTAATTACTTTTCCAACATTTCACTCTTCTCAAGGCCCTGATTTCTTCTCTCATTCTCAGCGGCTTCTCTCAACTTCCTATTTCACAGACATATCCGAGGTCATCAGATGAGAGCTTAACTCATCTCTCCAGTAATAATCTCTCTCTCTCTCACACACACACACTTCTTTTATTCCACAAATAAAGAAGCTGTCCCTCCTAGCTACAATAAGTTACTGTGAAATTTACCACTGATTATTCTTTCTTCCTCTTGTATATTTAACTTCTTCCTCTCAAGATGATACTTGCCATCATCCTTAATACATGTTTAACACTCTCCCATTAAAGCAAACCAAAAACTGTCACCTCACATTTCCCTCCAGCTTACCTGTAACTATTTCCAAATCCACACTTCTACAACTCATGATCTCCATGGCCTCCCTTGCACCTGGTCACAATCTGGTTTCTCCTCCCACTATCCGCCAGAGCAGCTTATGCTCTATTTTTAATCCAAAAGGTATTTTTTTAGACTTCAAAAAATACTTATTTCTCAACATCTGTTCAATATTGCTTATCATCTCCTTTTTTAAAATTCTTCCCTTGGTTTCTCATATTCACCCTCAATTCTGTCACATCTCTGGTACTATTTCCCCATGCCCTCTTTAGGTTCATTCTTTTCTACCCAAAATGTTATACAGTTCCTCAACAATAAGTCTTCAATGCTCTCTTCTTCTTACTTGACAAATTTTCCCTGAACAAAGTCAGCCTGCTTTTATGGCTCCAGTAATCACCAATATGCAGATAATGCTTTTTTTTTTCCTCTAGCCCAAACTCTTTTCTGAGCCGATATGCCCACCTATCCAGAATATCTTAAAGACATCTCAAACTCTAGCCATTCTTGCTCCTTTTCAGCTTCTTAAAACAACTGGCTCTGGGGCCAGGCCAAAAGAGAGGCCTAGGTGTTTGCCCACCCGACTGGAGGTGCTGAGTGCAGGGGGCGTGCTCAGCACCCTGCTTTTCTGCACAACACCTTGTTTTTGCTCCTGGTTCTTCAGAAGTGGCAGTGGGGTTTTTTTGGTCTTTTCGTATCATTTGTCCAGAATTTGCCCCAACTACACATGTCCGACCCCTGAAAACACCCCTACCCTCACCCTGTGTAAGGTACAGGCTTATCTCCCCTCAGGGAGAAAGGAAACAAGGGAACCTGTTGTTTGTTCTTGCCCTCCTTGCTGCAGCAGGGGACCCAATAAAGTCTTGCCTGAAAAAAAAAAAAAAGAACTAGGCTCACACCTGTCAGTGGGCTACTCTGAAGATCGTTTGCTCTGAATCTTTCACCAAACTGATTCCTTCTACCCTTCTCTCAACTCTTAGCTCAGTCATTACATCCTCAGGGAAGCCCTGCCTGACCTCTCTCTAGTTCAAAGTGCCCTAATATACTCTAATATCAACATGCACCTCTTCTTTATATTTCCTGTGACACCATTCACATTTTCGTGTGTAAACTGGATTCTGGCTCCAAGTCAGGACTTTTTTTTCTCACTATGTTACTGACAGTTTTCAGTATAGTAGATGGAATATAGCATAAATTCTATAAATTTCAAATGAATTTGTGAATATACACAAACTCATAAAATTGTAATAATCAAAAATATTCTAAAATTGTGCCAGAAAAAGAATGCTAGGCTAAAAAACAATACAGCAAAGTGCAGAAACACATACAGGATAAATAAAAATCAAATATATAACAATGGTTACTTCAGAATTAGCATTTGTCTAGTTAATGATGTTAGAACTGGCTATTTAAAAAATTAAATTTTTATTTCACATGTAAATTTACAATGGATTAAATATGTAAAGATAAAACAAGAAATCTCAGAAGTCAAGAAAAAATATAAACAAATATTTATGTAAGATTGGGAAGGGCAGATAAATTAAATTCAACAGAGGCTGAGTGGAAAGACTATAAAGAAACAAAACTATGCAACTAAAGATTATCATACTAAGGGAAGTAAGTCAAAAAGAGAAAGAATTGCCATATGGTATCATTTATATGTGGAATCTAAAATATGACACAAACCAACTTATCTATGAAACAAACAGAATCAAGGACATAGAAAATAAACTGGTGGTTGCCAAGGGGAATGGAGATGGGAGAGGGTAGGAGCAGGAGTTTGGGATTTACAGATGCAAACCAGTATATACAGAATGGACAGACAATAAGATCCTACTGTATAGCACAGTGACTATACTCAATAACCTGTGATAAGCCACAATGGAAAAAAATATGAATAAGAATGTAAATATATATATCTATACATAACTGAGTCACATATCCTTGATGTATAGCTGTAATTAACACAACACTGTAATTCAAGTATACTTCAATAAAGAATAAATTAAAAGAAAAAAAGAAACAAACTGGTTAAAATTTGGCTCCATAATAATTTAAATCTTCTACACATTAAATAATCACATAAATGAAAGGCAATAAACTACAAACATTTGCAGCATGTAAAAGGTTAAATCAGTAATGTAAGAACTCATAAACAATAAAAATAAGAACAGAGAAACAGATATTGATATATTTTTTAAATGTGAATAATCACAAATTTGTTCAATCTCACTAATAATAAAAGGAGTACTAATTAAAGCAATCTAATACCACTATTTACCTATAAAAATTAGTAGAGATTTCCAAGAAAATAAAACTCAGTGTTATCAGTCAACAGGTATACGAAAAAACACTGCAAGTCAGAGAACAAATCTGTACAACATCTTTTGGTAAGGCAGTCTGCCAGTGAACACAAAATTTCTTTAAATTCTGATGGTCTTTGATTCCGCAATTTCACTTCAGGGAATTTACTCTAAATAAAGTACTATGTATATATGCAAAGTTAGAGCTATTAGGATAGTCTTCAAAATGCTCTTTGAAGTAAACAATCAAATAAATGTTCAACAATAGAAAATAGGCTCAAGTATAGATACTCGTATTGAAATATGATATAGCTGTTTAAAATCATGCAGATGAACGTGAAATGACATAGGAAGATGTTTATGAAAATACTTAGTGAAAGTTATCAAGTTATAAAATACTGAATATTACAAGATCTCATTTTTAAAATGGGAACATGTTGAAAATTCATTCTGAGATAAAAATAAATCCTTTGGCAACTCATTTTATACTCATTTTATTTAAATATAAGCTCAAGTAGCCACAGAGCTTAACCCTTCCTTATAAAACGAAAGTCTGGAAGAAACAAAAATTACTCACTCTTCCAATTTCTGCAGTCCAAGAAACAACAATGGTGTTTGGTACAGTTGTAGACAATCGGACAAGTGAGGTGATATTAATTGGTCGGCTGGGTCGCTTTGGTTCCACACCATTTTTAGTAGGTGGAAGATAACCCTAAGGATGAAATATAACATTTCTTTTCTTACTTCCACAACCATTTCAACTTCCATTCCTTAAAAAACAACAACACCCTCCAAACTACATATTAGAAAATATGAGTATTTTCATTTAAAAGTGGAGAAGCAAACATTTGTAAGAGTTTCTGTATATTTCTCTAAACTACCCTACAGTCTCATTAAAGTAAACCTGAGAAAAATATTGGTGATAGAACTGAAAAATCTCTAAAAATTTAAGAATCAGGTTGAATTCATAAACAACTTGGATAAACACATAAGGACTATTTTAAAGGTGAGCAACAATACCCCCACTCCTTTGTTAAATGCACAGCAGTCTTCAAACCTCCCATCTACCACAAGGTTTCAGATACAAGAATACATCTGAGGTTTTGATGAAACAATCTCTTCATCCCAAAATTAAATAAAATACTAAAAGCTACCACACCCAACTCCAAGTCCTAGACTATGTCTCCATAGCTAATGTCACAGCTGTTAATTGTACATAGTTGGTACAAGTGTTTCACTCAGTCACATGAATATACATCCAAAATAAAGACATTTTCTTAATGAAAAACTACGATTAACAGCTGTGATGACTTATTTGCTAGCTATGTTGCTAACACACTGGAAAAATAGCTTTTAGGACTTACTGGAAGGCTGCAAGGTTTTGTATTCACTTTCACACACAGATTGGGTGGGAAGTGATCTTCTTGCGGACAACTGGTTTCTGATAAACAAAACCTAAACAATAAAGAACAAATTTAATTTCCTTTATTAAAAGATGATCTCATTGATATTTTTGTTCCATAGTTAATCTAAAAGATGGTCAAACTTACTACCAACCTGTAGTTGTCCTCATAATATTTCCAGTCATTTGTT